>BSBM01000299.1:33250000-33492500 GCA_027924585.1 Larix kaempferi | reverse complement strand
GAAGGTGAGAGATGCATTCATGGTGGACCAAACCACGAGCAGAGTCCACGTCTCCTTCCACATGAGATAGGTTGTCCACATACCTGCCAAAATGGCAAGCAGTGTGGGGTCAAAACGTTGTAAGGTTCTGGCTAAGCCAGCGTGGCTTCACCACATCAACCAGTCTGGCCACCCGTGAAGCTTCAAGTCTCAACAGGTTAGCACTGTGGTTTCCTACGTGTGTTGCCCACGACAAGTGTGGCAGCATTATCAATTCATCAATCTTTGGACATAGACTCAACCCTTAACGCCTACCATGGTAAATCCACGTGGATAAGAAATGATATTAACGTTGTGATGTTATGACTTATGTATTGATATAACTTTGGTTATAATCGTCGCTTAAGGTGAGAGCCATACTCCATAGCGCTTTGGTCAAATTTTCACATTTGGCTTGTGTAAGCCTTAGTCCTAGGTTAGGACGGGTAATAATATATATACATATAGTGTTATGTAATAATATATATATATATATATATATATTATTTAGAATTTAATTGTTTAAACTTTAAATTTTTTTAATTTAAAAGTTATAAAGTGCTTATATTACAACCCTTTGGCTCTTAAGTCATAGTTTGTTTTTAGCCTTAGTTTATAATATATATAAATACATTTATATATATATTTGCATTTTATATGGTGATCATATTAATTGGATTTTTACGCCCTTCTCTCACATATGCATGAAAATATATTAAACGGCACATAGAGTTAAAATCATGTGATGTATCTATATGTGATCGTTCTTGGATGAAAGCCTTATATGCATGTAACCATTGGATTAGGCCTCATGCTGCAACCATCACCAGTTACCTTCCATAGTAGTAGTAGTCCCTTTTGTGTTAATTTTTTAGCATCAATTCAATATACTCTAGGATCTTTACTGAGAGAATAACATGTACAACATATCAATCACAAGAAGCAATCACAAGAGACAATAGACACATAGAGTTTCCTTGGGGAAAACCATAAAGGTGAAAAACCCCAATAACTTCCTCAGAGTTAGATAGAGCAATGATACAAAACCCAAGCATAAGAGATAGTCTCCTAGCAGCAGCTTCTCCTCCTCCACTAGTGCGCCACTCTCCAATGAGTGTATAAGTGAGAAAGTAAATGATCAAATAGAGTGCCTCCCGCACTCTATTTATACTTGACTTAACTTACCTAATAACCTTACTAGGTCGTCCTCAACTTAACCACATAATATAATGCTGACAGGGCCGACCCCCAATAGGGTGGTCTAATAACCCTTTAACCCACATGACTTATACAGGGCCGACCCCATCAAGGTGGTCTAATAACCCATCAAGTATAAGTTGCGACACTTACAATATAATGACAACACTTTCGTATAGAGGAATAATAACATCTCTATATGAATACAATATACATATATGAAATACATTTCGAAGTTACAAATACATCAACACTCCCTCTTAACTAGGAAGGTATTTTCTCGACACAGATCTGCTAGCACAAGTCTTCTTCTCTGGATCATCGTCACTAGATCGTCGTCATCGAATCATCATCATCGTCACTGCTGCTACTATCTCAATCAATCTCCAATCTACTCGTCATAGGAAGTTCTACAAAGCCAGCCCTTTTTCATGCTGGATTTAGGCCCACCACCTGTAGGTCTTCATCATCATTGGCCATATTGTGGAATCCTCAGGACTTATTACGTGAGTTACAAAACATTGAAAGAGCATCCCAGGACTGATTACGAGCACACAACTCAACCTATCAGATCTCCCAGGACCCTTTTACATGCCACTACACAACTTGTCCACGGCCATAGAGTATCATCTTGATACTCATGATCATATTGATCATAGCAATGTTCACGGAGCACAACCTAGATGCACACAATACAACACTTACACTCACCGGCATGGGAAGACACACTTCAACCATCCGTGAAAGGCTCAGCACTCACATCAATGCACATGGGAGAAGACATCTACCACCATGTCGGAAAGGCTCTGCACTTACATCAACGCACATGGGAGAACACATCTACCACCATGTCGGAAAGGCTCTGCACTTACATCAACGCACATGGGAGAACACATCTACCACCATGTCGAAAAGGCTCTGCACTTACATCAACGCACACGGGAGAACACATCTACCACCATGTCGGAAAGGCTCAGCACTTATATCGCAGCCATGGGATAACACATCTACAACCATGCTCGAATGGCCCAGCACTTATATCGCAGCCATGGGAGAACACATCTACAACCATGCTCGAATGGCCCCAGCCCTTACATCTGCACCATGGGAGAACACATCTACAACCATGTCCGAAAAGCCCATGTGCATCTATGTTTTTGGAACTCATCACACATAATCCAACTGATTATGTAATGTATCCACCTGATACATATCATCACATATGATCATCCTGATCATCATCATATCATCATCCTGATGCATATCATCCAGAGTATCATCCTGATGCATATCATCCAGAGTATCATCCTGATACTCATCTCACATGATCATCCTGATCATCATCACTGCATCGTCCTTATGCATATACATATACATGATCCAACTGATCATACCAGGCATCCAACTGATGCATATACATAATCCAACTGATCATATCAAGTAGTAACTGGAGCACCATTCTGATGCTCATCACACATCGCTTACATCCACAGCCATGGGAAGGATCCTCCTCTCACCATGCTTGGAATGGCTTCTACAAATGTATCCATCACTTATTCCTCGAAGTGTCATCAATCTGAAGAACACCAAGCCTCTCTCTGAAGTACTCAAACTTCACTCTGGATAGTGGTTTCGTCAACACATCTGCAACCTGCTCATCCGTCACAACATACAAGAGCTTCATTGCTCCTCTCTGCACCATATCCCTAATATAGTGATATTTGATCTCAATGTGCTTCGACCTGTCTTGGAACACCTGGTTCTCAGACAGCTTCACACAACTCTGGTTGTCACAAAAGATACCAGTAGCATCCAATGGTAGATCAAATAACTCAGACAGTATCTTCCTCGGCCATACTGCCTCACAACTAGCCGAACAAGCTGCAACATACTATGCTTCGGCTGTACTCAGGGCTACGCAGGATTGCTTCCTGCTAAACCAAGAGATCACACCTGATCCCATACTGAAGCAGCACCTAGATGTGCTCTTCCTATCTGCAGCACTTCCTTCCCAGTCCGAATCAACATAACCCTGCAGGTTAAACTTTTTGATTCGCATCATACTTAAGCCCATAATCAAATGTACCCTCCAGGTACCTCAGAATATGCTTTACAGCAACTAGGTGAACACCTCTCGGATCCGTCAGGAACTGGCTCAATGTGTTCACCGCAAAGCAAATATCTGGTCTAGTGTTCGTCAAGTACACCAAGGACCCAATCATCTAACGATACACCGTGACATCAACCAGATCAAACGAATCATCACACAGAAGCTTCAGGTTCGATGCCATAGGTGTGGCCATGGCCTTGCAGTCCATCATCCCGAACCTCTTCAGGATCTCTAATGCATACTTCCCTTGTCCAAGGAAGATTCCATCTGTAGTCTGCCACACCTCCATGCCTAGAAAATAGTGCATCATCCCCAAGTCCTTCATCTCGAACTCGGAAGCAAGCTTCCTCTTCGTGTCGGCAATCAATCTATCCTCTCCTGTTACAAACAGGTCATCCACATACAATAAGAGTATCACAGGATTTCCTTCCTCAACCTTGTAGTAAAGGTTGGAATCCACTTTACTCTTGGTAAAGCCCAAACTGGATAGAAAGTTGTCTATCCTACCATACCAAGTCCTAAAAGCTTGCTTCAATCCATACAAGGCTTTCTTCAACCTGCACACATATGACTCTCTGTCATGTGTCCCAAAACCAAGTGGCTGCTCCACATACACTTCCTCCTCGACTACACCATTCAAGAAGGCTGTCTTGACATCCATCTGGTGTATCTTCCATTTTATCACTTGCTTTATATTTCTCTATATTTCCATCTGCAACATGCTTGATCTTATAAATCCACTTGGAATTCACAACATACTTCCCTTCTGGTCTTGGGACCACATCCCAAACATCATTCTTCATGATTGATGGATCATGGCATCATTACTTCATCCTGGATCCTGGGAACTTCAGATTCTTCAATAGATAGATTTGTTGCTGAACAAATGTTGTAGTCCTTCTTTTGTAGGTACTCGTATACGATCTTTCCTTCAAAAACAAATTAAATTACATGATTAGAAACATCTCATAGTTTTCAGAACAAATTCTTACACAAATAAATATGTCATACAATCATGCAATTATTTTAGCCAATGCTTCAATACAACATTTATCCATATCCCGTAACTTTCTAGATGCCTTCCAATCTCTACCAGAACATTGTTAAGAGTGTGCACAACTTCCAACATGTCAGCAAAGAGGTTTCATTCTAGATAAGTAGCAATGGAATGTTGTACAGTGCCATAGGCCACTTACCCATTACATGCATATTAGTAGTATACTGTTCATTAATGCAATTATTCTAATATGCATAATACACAACCTAAGTCTAGGGACATAAGTATATACATCTTTGAACAATATTATTTAAACAATCAAATATACAAGAAATGACAATTCAAATACTTATCTTTGTTTGTTTGTTGGGTGGACTCCCTCTCAATCTTTGTTTCCTTGTAGGAACTACTGGAGTGTGCTCCCTCTTGATCTTTGCTTCCTGGATTACCTATCCTTGAACTTATATCCATCCTCGATCACTATGCATGCTTACTAGTATCATCATTGTGTTATCCTAGAGATCTCATACATAATCATACATTCATTAATGTAATCTTAATACTATCAAAACACAATAATCTTAAACATGTATAGTCATGATCATTTCAAACACAGATAATAAGCATTAGGATTCAAGGTTTATATAGGGCTTTTCATATCATTAATCAAAGGAAGGAACATAATATGCATAAACCCTAGATTACTCAAACTTGTAACTTCATGAGTAATCATTATCAATCATACAAAAGTATAAGATCCTTACATAGGGTAGGATTCTAACTTGATATAGGAAAAACATACCTGGTCATCATATTTGCTAGTTATGTCTAGCAATGTTTTCTTGTTCTCTTCAATGACCTTTCATAAGTTGACCATTGTAGAACCAAAAATATACATACCTCTATGTGATCCATGACTATGGATGAGTCTTTGTCTTCATGTCATCATGGTCTTGATCTAGAGCTTGATTTGTACCTTTCATGTTAGCGGATAACATTCTCCTCATACAACACCACAGTGCATTAGTACAAACATAATACAATCATAAGTGTCATATCCCTAATCAATGAATGTCTTCTATCATGCATTCATACTTTTACTAGGGTGATAAGACAAGTCTAAAATTAAACAAGATTGTTACTAAACTCAATAACATGAGGACAATCATATTATAAACTTAATCATGAGCAGATTTCAAAACATACATGTAAGTCATACCTGTCAGATTGCTTGTAGTAGTTGTTGTTGTTGTTCCTTTTGTTCTTAGGACAATCTGAGGAAAAGTGTCCTCTTCTTGGTATGTGCTGTGAGAGCTTGATCTTCATTCCCCATCTTCTCTTCTCGAGCTACAATCTGAGCTTCTTCCTGTGAGCATTCTTCCCACAGCTTACTGAAAGAGATAAGTTTCTTCATAGCACAAATTCCTTGGATGAAGGAATCCCATGACCTAGGAAGGCCATTAAGAGTGGTCATTATCACTTCTCCATTCTCTATAACTTCTCCCACAGCTTCAAGTTGTTCTTTTATCTGGGAGACCCTTGAGAAATAAGACTGCATGGTCTTCACATTCTGGAACTTGATATTCTTCAATTGATTCCTCAAGGTCATCTTCTTATTTATATTCTTCCCTTCAAATAGCTTGGTCAAGGAATCAAACATCTCCTTAGGTGTCTTCAGAGATGACACATGTGGCATGAGATGGTTTTTGATAGAATCGGCAATGATCCTTTTAGCCTCGACTAATTTCCTCTTGTGTAAGGCCTTAGTCTCTTCTCCCTCTGGGACAGGAACCCCTTCACTTATGTAGGTGTCCAACTCACTCTCTTCTAGAATTAACCCAATCCTATACTTCCATGCTCGGAAGTTATCAGCCCCTTCAAGCTTATCCTCAAGCTTGGTGTGGTGAGACATCTTAAAGAGTACTTCAAATGAAATAGAAAAGATTTAGGTCTTACCAATTGATTTGAAGAAATATGGATCTGGAGCTAGATTAGGGTTTGTTAGAGAAACCCTAAAAATTCAAACTTTGAATTTCAAACTTCTGAAAGGATAGAAAGATGCGCCTTGATGAGCTGATCAAGCTGATATACTCAGAATTTGAAAACTGCAAAGTTTCACCCCTCAAATTTGCTTTTCAAACTTTCGGATTCATTAGGGAGGACCCTGAATTAGGGTTTGATTTTCCCGGAGCTTCATCCATCCAAAAAGTTCGATCTTGGTCTCTAAACTTTGATTTTCCAGAGGAGCTTCCAGCCATGGTCTCAGATTTCATAAATTCCAACTTTTGCAGAAGCCTAAATTTTTGGTTTCACTAGAGAGGACCCCAAACTAGGGTTTGATTTTCCTGGAGCTTCACCCAACCAAAAAGTTCGATCCAAAGCTCTAAACTTTGATTTTTCCAAGGAGCTTCTAGCCATGGTCTCAGATTTCAAAAATTCCACTTTTTGTGGAAACCCTAATTTTTAGGACAAAAAATGAAAGTGCTCAGAATTGAATTCTGATTGGACAGAAAGATGCACCTTGCTGAAGAGAGTCAATCTACCCTACTGCCTTTCAAGATCTGTGGAGAGAAACCCAAAAACAAGAAGCCCTGGCTTCCGCAACTGCACAGTGTCTTCTTCTCAGGTTAGCTTTGATACCATGTTAATTTTTTAGCATCAATTCAATATACTCTATGATCTTTACAGAGAGAATAAAATGTACAACATATCAATCACAAGAGACAATAGACACACAGAGTTTCCTTGGGGAAAACCATAAAGGTGAAAAACCCCAATAACTTCCTCAGAGATAGATAGAGCAATGATACAAAACCCAAGCATAAGAGATAGTCTCCTAGCAGCAGCTTCTCCTCCTCCACTAGTGCGCCACTCTCCAATGAGTGTATAAGTGAGAAAGTGAATGATCAAATAGAGTGCCTACCGAACTCTATTTATACTTACTTGACTTGCCTAATAACCTTACTAGGCCGGCCTCAACTTAACCACATAATATAATGCTGACAGGGCCAACCCCCAATAGGGTGGTCTAATAACCCTTTAACCCACATGACTTATACAGGGTCGACCCCATCAAGGTGGTCTAATCACCCATCAAGTATAAGTTACGACACTTACAATATAAATGATGACACTTCCGTATAGAGGAATAATAACATCTCTATAGGAATACAATATACATATATGAAATACATTCTGAAGTTACAAATACATCAACATTTTGGACAGACATAGATATGTCTAGGACGGTGCAGTTATCTTTGGCAGTAGCCTAGCAGTGTTACAAGTATCACAGAGCGTAAATAATACCATTGCATAGGTTATGTGTCGGGACACATAACTATGCCACATAAGAGGAATCTCATTTAATACTATGAACAGAGTGGTAATGTGTCATGTCGCATTAATGAGTATTACCTTAGTTATTGTCAATATTTATTTCATATCACTTTACAGTCGTAAGTGGTTAGAATGTATCGCGAAATCTTTTGCTAACATTTGAGCTAACCTTGTATGGTAACTTCTAATGAAGAGTTCCGCCAGCTGTAGCAGCAAGTATAGTTGGTATCTTTCCGCATTTTTGAGTGTTTAGAGTTTTATAATAAATAAAATAGCGTAGAAGAGACGTGACAATGTTGGATACTTTTCTTGTTGAAATTTGGGCTCGATGTATATACCCAGGGTCATAAACTTGCTTTTTTTTCAAATCCAAAACATGATATCAATATGTCAAATATATGATTAAAGTGAGGTTTTTGTGTTGGATAGCATATTGGTTGAAATGATATAATTGGTGTACTAAACATTATTGACTATGTTGTGTATTACAGGGGCCCAATGAGACCATGGAAACAGATTGTGTCATATCTAATGAGGACACACCAGTAGACTTGGGACATCAGGTACTCAAATATTGACTTGACTATGAAAATATTGATTTGATGGCATATGTGTGATACGTCCATCTTTTTTCCCAGTATTATTAAAATTTATAGTGTTTTATGCAATCATGACATAAAATAATGCATGTCATTGATTATGCTAGATGGAGATTGGAGCAAATGCAGAGCATGAGCATTCAACTAGCAAAAGAAAAATATATGTACGTGGACATGGAGCTAAAACTGTTAAATCACATAGAGGACAATGGGTGGAAGAGGATATGGCAATTGATCCTGCAGACGCAACAAATGATTGCACTGAATAAGAGGTTGGTCAAGACTATAGTACATGGGATTAATACTTTGAGAAAATTGTTGTTGTGGATGTTCTATGTGTCATGGAAAGAAACAACTCAAACGAGCAACTGTACAAAGACAGTACATAGATTATGATCTTCCACTAGGTAGTATGCCTCCTACAATCGATTCAAATCCGATAGGAATTATGGTAAGGAATTTTCCAATTTGATATAAATAATATGTATAATTCTTTTAAACATTGTTTTACATTATTTAAATAATTTATTTTTTTCTTAATGAATACTTGTAGGATAAGGTACTTGGTTTAAAGTTTCCTAGTGCACCGACTTACATCCTAGAGGGTGATGATTATTTATCAAATGATGCATCCAACAAAAATATGTGCACATATACCATCTTAGAAGATGAGGAATTGATGAAAACAAGTAACACTAGAATAAGAACCAGTTTAAAGATGCATAATTTGCATAAAGACAAGGGGAAGGTGGAGTACATACCCTATGAGAATGAATGTGACGGAGATGATGACTTTCCTCTGGATTTGAGATCAATTTACAAAGAGACATTTGATCGCCGACTATATTGCGCTTGTCCTTGTGATCAACAACTACCTAGAGTGTACAAGGTGTTTCAATTTTGGGGATACATCTACATGATACGACCCTCCAATATTCATGGAGCGAATATAGGCCTCTTTATTGTCCAAAATGTACATGTTGGATCTAAACATAGAAACAATTCACAACAAACCACTAGGAGATTAATATCATATTATGGTCTGTCATATTACAATGGTGAATGGAGAAGGCTAGTATAATATAAGCCTTCGATTTCAGCATATGGTCTAAATTTGAATATGTATACACATCGTCTCCAACTTGAAAATGAAAAATAAATGAAGGGTGAAAACGCGATGTTGGGAAACACTTTTATGACAACGGAGTGAAAAAAAACTGGGTCGCGCGGATGATCACACGAAAAAAAGTCAACCTCAAACTCTAGGCCGAGAGTTTGTGAGAGTTCAAACTCTCGGTCGAGAGTTTAATAAAACTCTAGGCCAAGAGTTTGAACCAATCACCACGTTGTATTTTTAAAAAAACTCTCAGATGAGAGTTTGAACTAAACTCTCGGCCGAGAGTTTGGAAGATATTTTTTCGGCCGAGAGTTCGTGGTCAACAAAACTTACGAAAATATCAGGCATCTTTCTAGAACCTGCAACTTCAGCAAGCCCAAACCCCTGCAATTTTTAAATATTATTTGTCGGACTTGGTAGCAATGGATTCATCTCTGAATCTAGTTTCCAATGATATAATAATTGTTTCATTTCGATTTGAATTTCTATTTATTAATAATTGTTTTCTAAACCTTATCCCTTAAGAATTTTCTTACTCTGAAAATCACCCGAAATGAAAATTCAATATCATAACAAAGACAACACCAAAAAATTTGAAATCTTCATAGAGATCATAATTGGCGTGTCCTCTTCAAAAGGGTACTTTTAGTTTTTCCAATAAGAGTTGCAATAAAAAGAAAATTGAAGCTCACCAACATGTGTCGATAATGCACCATTTTTTGAACATATGTTGTTTCGATAAATAATAAAAAATAGTTCCCAAGTCTTAATAACTCAAAATATAGTCCATGCACAAGTGTAGTGTGTGTAGATTATGAGGATACAATTTTTTTTCCCTAAAATGAATAACCATCTATCAAAAAACCGACGACCACACATACTCATTATCCATACCTAAAATTTTCAAGTATATGTCATTGGTGGCCACCAAATTTGTCCCACGATATGTCCATAAAAAAAATTAAAAAAAATAAGAGTAGTAAGCTAATTCAATTCGCTAAAACATTTGTGTTTACTTCAAGTTGAAGGGCCTAAGGGAGGTATGGGTTTGAAGAGGTCGAAGTTGAAAAACATAAAATTTAGCAGTTTTGTTTGTCCAAAACAAGCCAAAAGTGTTACCCAACTTCGCATTTTCACCTTGAATAGAGGTCGTCTTATGTATATAGATGGACATGCACACACACACAAAAATATTACAGGATTTATAAATAGTAGTAAGGGAAGGGACCCTAGTGTAAGACCGAAATGTCAATTTATTGAGGTTATAAATGATAAAGATGGAGATATGGAAAGAGATGTTGATAGATTGATAATGGTTGAGGAAATTATGGACCTTAACATTGGGGATGAGTTATTGATTGATTACCCCTTCTTAAAACGCACTCCTGCATGAAAGAAAAGGGAAGAACAAGATCTCCCTAAGGATGTTCTTAAGGGCAGAAAACCAAAGAATAATCAATGAGTGTGGATTGATGTTTTATAATCTATGTTGTCAAAATTGTGTTTTATTTTAAATTATTGTATTCAAAAAGTGGTCCATAAAATAATGTTGAATGATTCAATTGATGTATATATGTTCATACATTCTATATGTTTATTTCTTAAGATGGTTTTGATTATATTTCTTTGAAATGTATACATTTATGATTTACCCAATTGTTGCCAAACATTAAATAATGCTTGTGTTTGTTGATAGGTAGAATATATTGATGATACACCTACCAATACCCAAGACCAAATTGGGTTATTAATATTTGGATGGGATGATCCAAACCATCCTTTAAACCATACCTGGGTGAAAAGAGCAACATTGAAGGGAATACTACTAGTTGAGAAATTTTAAGAGCTGATGAGATTAACATACATTGATGACATGCCACCTAGCCTTAGTGATGACAATGATAGTGAAAATGCAGTGCATGAAGAAGGATTGAATGAAATTCTTACATAATTCTTTGGGGATGGCAACAATGATGACAATAATGATCATATGGCTGACACTAATGATGATAGCAAGGGTAATTACCACCAAGGTAATCTTGATGACAACAACCTGCTGAAAGAATCAAGCAAGCAAGCATCCAAGACACCCATGTTCAAATTGGGTGCAAGTAAAACCTCAAAACTAGCATGCACATTAATATTATTGGAAATCAAGTCACTATTTGGTTGGTCAGACAAAGGATTCACTACCCTACTAAAGTGAGTTCAAATCTATTTCTTACTTTGCATTGTCAATTGTGTATGTAATTCGTAAACATTCATCAACTACATTTAAATTTCATTAAGGGGATTTGAATACCATATATTGTATATAAAAAATCATAGTATAGAATGACATATCAAACATGTTCATCATAAGTCAAACATTTAATTGATTTAATCTCTTGCAATCTTACAGGGCACTAAAAACTAAAATATTCCCTGAAGAGAATGTGTTGCCATCAAATTGCAGATAAGCGTGTTAGTTGTTGGTTGAGTTGGAGATTGAATATAAGCAAATTCATTCATGTATAAATGATTTCATTTCATATAGAGATAAATATAAAAACAAGGTAGAATGCCATGTATGCAAAGAGAAGAGATATCGTACAAATGCACAAGGTCCTACAGTACCAACTAAGGTTTTATGACACATGTCAATTATGCCTAGACTTCAATGAATGTTTCGTTGCAGGTCACGTGCACAATTGATGGACTGTCATGCAAAGAACGGGAGTAAAGATGGATTCATGTGAATTTCGGCAGACTGCAAAGCAATGAAACACATAGAGGAAAAATGGCCAAGAAAATTCAAAGATGAACCCCATAGTATTAGGTTTGGACTTGCAATAGATGGAGTGTGTCCATTCTCTTTCATGAGCGCAAATAATATTATTTGTCCAGTCGGATTGATAGTATACAATATTCCCCCGTGGATGAGTGTTAGAAAGGAGCACCTTATGCTGAGTCTCATTGTTCTAGGAAAGCATCAAGTTAAAAACATGGATGTTTATCTTGTGCCTTTTATTGATGAGATGCAACTACTATGGAAAGGCATAAGAATGCATGCAGACATATCACGTCCTCCATCAAATAGGTCATTCATGTTGTATGGTGTGCTATGTTGTACTATCCATGATTTCCCAGGACTTGGTGTTTGTTATGGTAAGATAAAATATTTACGTCTTTACACTCATGTTTTATCTACATCAATAATTTCATTCTTACTTTTATAATATTATTTTGATGTTGATTAACATTGCTTATTGAACTACAAGGCTTCAAACAAAGGGGAAATTTGCATGTCCAAGATGTGCAAAACCATTTCAAGGGCAGTATTCTAAAGATCGACATAAATTTATTTACGCAAACAATAGGGTTTTTCTACCACCAGATCATAAGTTTAGAAATCGCCTGAAGAATCAATTTGATGGAAAAGTTGAAAATAGAAGCCCTCCCATGATTATGGGTCCAGGTGATTGGCTTAAGAAATATGAAGATGTTGAATTGAAAGCTTGGGAGGATTTTTTTTATCGAGGTGATTCAATTGAAGAACCAAAACAAGTTGTGGTTAATATGCCAGAAGGAATGAAAAGGAAATCCATATTTTATGATCTCCCTTACTGGAAGGATCTATTAATATCTCACCTATTAGATCCTATGGACATCTTCAAAAATGTGTCAGATTCTATATTTCAACATATATCAGGAAAAGACAAGGACACCTTGTCTTCAAGGAGAGATATCGCTCTTTCACGTACCAAATTTTATAGAAGACATTTGTGGCCAAACATGGAAAAGGAAACATATGCAGAGGCCCCATGGATTTTGAAAAAAAAAGAGTTAGACCAACTAAAAAAAGTCATATGTTCAATAAGGACACCTACTGGCTATGGGTCATCATTGGAAAAATATTTTATAGTTAATGGACATATCACAGGATTTAAAACACATGATTTTCATAATTTTATGAAGGTATTATCATCGCTTAACTTTTACCGGTAACATTAATTAAGTGCTAAATATATTTTTATATTATATTGTGTGAGAAAAATTACTAATGACATTTGAAAAATGTGTTTGATAGTATATAATGCCATTGGCAATTAGGGGGGATTCATGTCTTACCATTGACTTAAGGACCACCATAAATCAATTGTCAAGATTTGCAAGGTATGTGTTACAAAATGTTCATGTGTGAGAGACATAGATATATTATATTGTATTTTTATTTTTTACTAAAGGTCGATAGTAATTTACTATTCTTATATTAGGTGGATGACCTCCAAGGAGATCCATGAATGTGAAGTGACAAAATGGAAGAAGGAAATTGCAGAAATTGTATGTTTATTTGAGAAGGATCTCGCTACAAGTTTCATAAACCTTCAAGTCCATTTACTTATACACCTAGTTGGTGACACTGAATTGGAGAGTGTCGTATCAACAAGGTGGATGTTTCTCTTTGAGAGCTATATGAAAACTCTAAAAAGATATGTCCAACAAAAGGAAAATCCATAGGGTTGTATGGTTGAAGGGTGTGTATTAAATGAATCATTTTTCTTCCTATGTGAATTCCTTGGTAAGGATTTTCAATATGGGCCACGCTTCTGGGATGAAGAACGAGCATTGGATATTATTGATGGAGAAAAACCACAATCTACTGGTGTTCAAGTAGAAATTGGTAAGTAAATTCATGATCATTGTGGTTGTCTTTATTGCAATCATTAATTCACTATGTATTAATTTATTTGTCAAATTAACAACATTACATTTGGAGTTTGAAATAAACATATTGACATGTAATAGGTGTAGACGAAAGCGCTATACTCAACAAGTTCGTTCTGTACCACATGGACTTTATGAATGAATGGATTGATTTATATGATAAAAAGAGAGAAGAAGTGCTAGAAGCAAGGAGACAGTTTAAGAGATCGAATCCAAGGAATACTCCACTTCCCACTGATCTGCTTGGGGAATGGGGCAAAGATTTCACACTAGAATGGATGACTGAACAAATTCAAAATCAAATAGAAGACACAAGTATTGATTCAAACATAACAAAAGATGAAATCAACATGTCTAGAGGATGTGAAAGAAAGGTACAATTGGAATTTTAGAAAATGTTGTTTCAAATCAGTTATGATACTATTAAGTATTTACATATTCATCATTATATTTGTTTTAACTTAAATAAATGTTCTTTCATAGGCGAGGAAATATCCTGCAATGCGAGCATATGGTAGACATTATCATGTAGAAAGGGTAGATGTAAAGAGACTATCCTTTGATTGTGGCATCATGGTTGATTTCAAGCAATCCAAACGAGCAAGCTCAAAAGATAAGAATATCATTGAAGGGAATCTACAATATGTTGGGAAAATCCAAGAAATTATTGAGTTGGATTACCGCTCTTTTAGATGTTTTATTTTTAAGTTTAGATGGTATGAAGCGTTTGAGAGGACATGAATACATGATACCCATAGTGGATTGTTTTCTATAGATTCATCAAGGTTCCTACCGGAGAATAAGGAGCCTTATGTTCTACCAATTCATTGTGAGCGGGTATTTCTTTAACTCAAACAAGAAGTGGTACTATTGAACATTAATCTATTAATTAATAGTTTATTGTGAATATGTGTGTGTGTTTATTAATCAATAAATTTTTTATAACGTATGTCTAATTTATGTATGTCGTTCATCATGTGCAGGTATTTTTCAATGAAGATATTTTGGACCTGAAATGGGTATTTGTCATACATTATGATCCAATACTAAGGCATGTATTTGATGATTCCTCGGTGTATACTGAACAAAACAATGATAGCCAACAAAATGAGAGAGAGGGATTAGAGAACATTGAAGAAATTGACATCCAAGATGATGTTGAAGATGGTTATGTTCAGGCAGAAGAAGGCAACATTCCAAACTTAGATGATCTTGTAGAAGACAACGATATGGATGGTACATAAAATGATGATCCCAATATAGGTGGTCTACAGTCAAGTTTTAGTGATGATGAAGATGATGAAAGTATAGATGAGGATGATGAAAATACCACTTCAGCGGGATGGTGTAGGAAGAAAAATATTAAGTACTTGAAATAATATATGAACATTGACAATGATACACTGGATAACATTGTTGCAAACAATAATGCTAATGAGGAATACTTCTAAATTTTTAGAATTATTTGTAATTCTTGTTTTAAAAATTATTATTTTATGGTCCACACTTTGAAATGCTTCAATATTATTTGTGTCGATAAAAATTACCTATTGCAACATCCTTAAAGTGTTCAAACTTGGGTATGAATTGTTGGCATAAAATATTAGGATTACATGGAAATTAAGAGGTAGCATGGTTAGTGTTTATTTATTGGTTGATAATGGTTTTGAGTTGTTGTTAGCTTATTGGTTAGAATCTGACTGAACTAGGACGAAGAGACTATTGAATAACAATACATTATTATGTAATATATAAAAAAATATAATTACCTATAGCGTATATGTAAAACAATGTAAATCCAAGCCATTAGGAAAAATGTACGCAAAGTGGATTAGTGCATTTTGCATTAGGAAAAATGTAAATCCAAACCAATAGGCAAAATGTATTCAAAGTTTGTTCATTATTTTATATTATAAAACTTATTGAAATATTTCACTAAGCCCTTCACCCGATATAATCCCTAAGCAATTAATCATTATCCCACTTGCATGTTGGACTCTATAAAATTATTTTGGGATGTGTTAACTTAATAAAATCATGGTCTAATCATCATCATGGGTAGTGATGATGATTATGATGATTCCCTCGAGTATTAAAACCATCCCATGCCATCAAGGCATGTGCCTAGTCTAACTATGTAAAATTTCAATGCATACATGCACATTTTGAAGAAATTTCAACATTGGCCCCATTCACTGCTTACTGTGTAGGGTGGATGGATGACATTGGTGATGGGTGTGTTGGAAGTCCCATGACATTAAAAGAGATTTATGACAACGATTCTGTATGTTGGAATGACAAATGATGACAATGGGAGGTGCATGATGAACGTTGATGGAAACATGGACGATCTTTTAGATTATGTGGGGACATCAGACATCCTTGAGTCTTGAAACCATCCCATACCCTCAAGGCATGTGTCTAGTCTGACCATGCCAAATGTCAATGCATACAGTCACGGTTTGAAGAAATATCAACGTTGGCCCCATTCACTGCTCGTTGTACAGGGCCGATGGATAACATTAATCACTTAACCCAATATAATCCCTAAGCCATTAACCATTAAACTACCTAGCCCTCATTTTCAATTTCATATGCTTCTGCCATTCATTGTGTATTAACATGTTTGTGAAGACACAAAACTATGGGTTGTGATCATGATCATGATTGTGTTTCATACATAAAGATAGTCATAAGAATCATTTATCCATCCTTGTAGTGTATTTATATTTATATTCTACTTAAACATATGAAGAGTGTTGTAAATAAATGCTTGACAATGTAACTTTGCTCACTTAATGTTATAAAAGTGTATCAATATGATGAGAATGGCTAGATCTCTTTTCCTAAGTAGCGAATATAGTAATAAGTTTTTATTGGAATTTATGTTCAACTCTTAACCATTAATCCCTTAAACATTAACCACTTAGCCCATAATCCCCAAGTCGTTAACAATTAAACTATTGAACCCCTAATCCCTTAACCCATTAGCCCTTGACCCTCAATCCCTTAACCCTTAAACCATAAATCCCTAATCCCTAAATCCTTTAATCCCTAAAGCCCCTAATCCCTAAAGCCCCTATCCCCATTACCCCCAATACCTCAACAACTTAACTATTTATGCATAATCGACGTTAAATTGGAAACTAAATATGATGTAAAACTAGAAGCTAAACACGACGCTAATTTAGAAGTTAACAAGGAAGCTAAAATCAAAGCAAATAAGGAAGTTAACAAGGAAGTTAAACTAGAAGCTAAAACAAAAGCTAAAAAAGGCGTCAAACAGGAATCTAAAGAGGACGTCGGAGGGGGCACTAAACTAGACGTTAAAGTAAGAGCAACAAAGGAATCCAAAAAATAAGCAAAACTAGAATCTAAATTAGGCGCTACAGTCGACGCAACTGTCGACGCTATTTATCGCCGACTTTAGTGTCGACTTGGGCTAGTCGGCACAAATTACACCACGAATTGTACCATCCCGGTGAATAGCGCCGACTTTTTCAAAAAAATGAAGAAAAATACATTGAAACAGTTGGTAGAAGCAAAAAAGGGAACTAAAAAGGAAGCTAATCACATGGATTCATTGTAGTGACTAGAGGTGATTGAAACCAAGTGAAGTTTTAATGACCAGTTGAACAAGGCACAAGAAGAGAAACATCAGGTAAATGATGCCATACTCCAAACCCTAACAGACCTTCAATGGAAGGCCCACTTGGGGATCAAATCAAAAGAATAGTGGAAAGGATAGGAATAATGTGGGTCGTCACTCTTGAGGAAGATCTCGAATCTCGATAAGATGTTCACACAGGAAGACAACAAGAACATATCCATCATACACCTTGATAGCAAATTAAGTAAATAAGTAAATTCACCAAATAGCTCAAAACATTCAACTAGAAACTCCAAAAGAAGAAATCCTCATAGAGACAACCCCTATGGGGAATTCAAGAAGGTAAAGCTACCTACATTTGAGGGGGAAGGTAAGATAGGACAAGAGGCTAAAGCATGGCTTATAGGAATGAAGAAGTACTTCATGATCCATGATTACTTTGGGAACCAAAAGGCCATCATTTCCATTTTTATCTTAAATGGGAGAGCTTCAATCTGGTGGGAACACCTCGGGAAGGTGAAAGGCATAAAGGAGAGGAAGATTGTTTGGAAGAAATTTGAAAGGTATTTCGAGTAGAAACACCTTTCAGAGAGGTATTACGATAACAAGATCAAAGATTCATGAATTAAAGTTAGGGCATATGACAATGGAAGAATATGTGAACAAGTTTCTAGAGCTGCTATCATATGTATATTACATCATAAATGAGAAGGTAAAGATACAGAGGTTCTTAAGTGGACTTCCCCAAAATTATAGAGACATAATTGAGTTCATGGAGCCTAAGACTTTGGATGATGCTATCCAGAAGGCTATGCGTTTCTATGAGCGGAACAAGGGAAAATTCAAGGAACAACAATCAAGAAGAGGAAATCCCAACGGGAAGTTTGACCCAAGGAGAAAAAGATACAAATCCCTACCCTACAATAACTTCAAGGAATGTTCAACAAGGAAAACAAGCTCAAGGTAGGTTCAAACAAACTATGTTAGCAAAAGGAAGGCCAAGAGAACCGATTCAATGTTGGGTATGTGAAGAGAATCACATGCTTAAGGGTTGTTCATATAGGAAGGACAAATCTATAAGACTGCACACCATAGAAGAAGTTATTATTATATAATATATGGCCAAAGCAACTCCCAAAATATATGCATCTTTGGATAATCATCAAGTAGATCATCAAGCAGTGGTCGTTGAAGTAGGAGGTAAGATTGCCACACAATCTATTTCTATTTTGATTAACCCAGGGTCCAGTCATAGTTATATCCATCCTACAATGGTAGAAGGTTCCTCTCTTAAGAAAAGAAAGCATGGTAATTCATGGTTAGTCCAGTTGGGCATAGAGACGAAGAGCAAAGTAAGTGAATTAGTAGAAAGATGCTTGATAATGTTAAATGGTCTCTCCACTCAAGAAAACCTAAATGTCATACCGTTAGGATCATATGATGTCCTTATTGGCATGGATTGGTTGGAAATGCATCGAGCCAAGCTTAATTGATTTAAAAAGGTTCTTGAATATATGTATGACAAAGGAAGGTCCAAAGATAGATAATTATTTTGTACTATATGAATATAAGGATGTATTCCGAGATGAGGTGCCAACACTGCCACCTAAAAGAGATATAGATTTCACAATTAACCTGGTGCCATGAGCAACTCCAATGTCTAAATATCCTTGCAGAATGAACACTCCAAAGCTAGAAGAATTGAAATTGTAGCTTCAAGAATTGATGGAAAAAATGTATATCAGACCAAGTGTATCCCCGTGGGGTGCACTAGTGTTGTTTGTCAAAAAGAACGATGGAACATTGAGATTATGTATTGACTATAGGTAGCTCAATAAGGTCATAGTCAAGAATAAGTATCCATTGCCCCGAATAGATGATTTGTTTGATCAGATGAAAGGAGTTAAAGTGTTCTCCAAGATTGACTTAAGGTCAATATATCATAAGGTAAGTATCAAAGAAGAAGACATTCATAAAAAAACTTCAGAACTCGATATGGCCACTATGAGTTTACAGTTGTACCTTTTGGCCTCACTAATTCACCGACTACTTTCATGGGCCTCATGAACATCGTGTTTAACCAATATTTGGATAAATTCGTGTTGGTATTTATAAATGACATCCTTATTTACTGTAAGGATAAATATGAACATATATAACATCTAAGATTGGTATTACAAGTATGCTAAACTAAGAAAATGTCATTTTTATCAGTGAAAAATTCAGTACTTGGGTCATGATATCTCAGAAGAGGCAATCTCAGCAAACTGTGAGAAGATTGAGGCTATAGTGAATTGACCTACACACAAGAATGTGATAGATGTGTGATCTTTCATGGGTTTAGTAGGTTATTACAAGAGATTCATTGAAGGATTCTCCAAAGTAGTGCATCTTATTACCTTATTGCAAAGGAAGAATGTAAAATTCATATGGATTGATAAATCTGAGAAAAGCTTCCAGTGATTAAAGGAACTACTCACCAATGCTCCTATTTTGAAGATTGTAGATCTAGGAAAAAATTTTGTGGCATGCATCGATGCTTGCATCAAAGGATTAGGAGGAGTAGTTATGTAGGAAGGACACATGATATGCTATGAATCTAGAAAGCTAAAGGAACATGAAAAGAATTATGCAACTCATGATTTGGAATTAGTTTCCATTGTACATGCCTTGGAGAGGTGGAGACATTACTTACTTGAGTGAAAATTGAGTTATGGCTTGATCATATCATCCTAAAATATATGTTTGATCAACCAAGCTTGAATGCTCGGCCTGCTAGGTGGTTAGAATTCTTAAGTGAATTTGAACTTGAAATCAAACACGTTAAGGGAAAGGAAAATAAAGTTGTCAATGCTCTTGGTAGAAAATTTTATGTAGCAACTATGAGAACATGCAGGGTTGATCCCAAAGAACAAGTCATTAAAGCCTCTAGCTAAAGATGAGAGGTATATTCAAGTGGTAGCAGGTCTAGGAGAAAGAGAACCCAATAAGAAATATGAAGGATATCATCTAGGAGAAGATGGAATCATTGTTTTCCAAGGACAACTGTACATTCCAAATGATGCAGGAATGAATAAGCTAGTAAAGGATGAAATACATCAAAATCCTTACTCGGGGCATCTAGGATATCAGAGAACTATAACAGAGGCAAGAAAGTAGTATTATTGGCCACATATGAGGAGGTACATAGCGAAGTATATCGCCCAGTGTCAGAAAATCCAATAGATTAAAGTAGAGCACCAACATCCAGTAGGATTACTACAACCATTTCCCATCCCTGAGTGGAAATGGGAAGTAGTCTCCATGTATTTTATTATAGGATTTCCTATGACAATAAGACATCATGAATTGAACATGGTGGTGGTGGACAAGTTGACGAATGCAACACATTTCATATCGGTTAAGTCCACACATAAACAAACGGCATTGCAAAGATTTTCATGAAGGAAATTTTCAAGTTGCATGGATTGCCTAAGGCAATAATTTCAGACATGGATACTAAGTTCACCTCGAACTTTTGGAAAGGCTTGTTCAAGGATTTGGGAACTCAACTCAATTTTAGTATAGCTTACCATTCTCAAATAAATGGTTAGAGAGAGAGAATAAATAGAATGCTTGAGGATATGCTAAGGATGTATGTGATGGATAATCCCTCAAAGTGGGAATATTATCCACATTTAGTTGAATTTACATACAACAATGGTCACCGAGTGTCAATGGGAACGAGTCCATTCAAAGTTATGTATGGCAGAAAATGCAGAACTCCAGTAAGTTGGGAAAATCCAGTAAACATGGTAGTGCTTGGACCTGAAATGCTTAGAGAAATGGAACATGAACTTGTTAAAATCAGGCAGAATTTGAAAGTAGCCTAGGAAAAGTAGAAGAGCTATACAGATCTGAAGAGGATGCATATACAATTTGGGGTTGGATACCATGTTTATCTAATAAGATAGGACTTGTTAAAATCTGGGGATATTTTAAATGTTGGTGTGAATTCCCTGACGATTTGAGCCTTATGTATGAGTCCAAGAGTATATAAACAATCTGGGAATGTGCTTAACAAACCTAGTGAAGGTTGAGACCTCCTTGAAGATGACAGGGTTTAGGATACCTTTTTATGCACACACTAAATAGAACCTAGAAGAAGGGGACACCTAAAGGACTCTTGAGCAGAGAAGGGGTATCTTCTTGGTGTTGTGTGGGGTAGGTTTTGTGGTTGCCAGGTTGGTTGAGCCTTATTGAGGTGCTAGTAGCTCTATGGGTGAGCTCACTAGCTTAGGATTCCTTCCCTTAGTTCCCTTGGAATCCCAATAAACCTAGATGTGGGCTGGCTTGGATGTGAAATTGTGTCAACGTGGCTGTGAGTGAGCCTTAGTAGTTTTCCTTCCCCGTGGAAACTATGCCTAGCTCGAGGGTGGTCTCTCAGTAGAAAGAGTACATGTTGGACAGAGAACCTATGGTTGGGTGGAACATTTCTCTTTCACATTCAGTTGCTAGGGACAACTTATTTTAAGATAAGTATTCTATTGTTGTGCTTCATTGACTGCAATTCATCATTAATTAATGTTGAATGGAATGAGTATATTTATTTTGTTGTATCAAGTTGTATGAGTGGAAAATATTGAATTTGAATGTCTTTGCAAGTCTTGACAACACGTATTTCAGTTGATTGTGTAGTCTTACCTAATTAATTGTAGCTTGCTTGATTTCACATGGAATAATATGTTTGCATGAGTAGTAATGAGCACAGTTTCATACAAGTATACTCATGTGTACTATCTAGACATCATCCTCAGAGGTTAGTGAGGGACCTAAATGGGTCTAAGTACCCTAGAGAACAAAGTTAGATTGCTAGGGAAGCCATCATTTCAATCGCTGAGAAAACCCATAAATATGCTAAGAGAAGTCATTGGACAGGGCCCATAGGAATATAAAAAAGGGGTATTTATGTTGATGTGTGAAGCTCGATGCGTGAAGGAAAATGCAAAGACCACACGATGCCCAAATCCCAAAAATACTATTGGATGAGATTCATTAGGAATAACAGGAAAGACAAGTGCGAAGATGACCCAATGTTTTATGCCCGAAGGGGTTATCGGATATCATTCATTGGGAAAATATAAGATGGGTAAAATTTGAAGTGAGCCCAATGTGATGAATAAAGGATTGTCAGAAAGGCCTCATCTGAGGTTAACCATCGAGAGATATTGTTGAAAGTGCATGGAAGAGGGTCCAATGGAGGAGAGAATCCCGATGTATCGGGAAGACTATATTGAAGCCAGAGTTTCAGGAAATCCTCATCGGAGGCAAAGATACAATATCATATCAGAGATGGAGTATCAGGAGGCGTCCTTGACAAAGTATGTGGGAAAATATTATAAAGAAAAAGTATGATGTTATATTATGAAGAAAAAGTATGTCAATGCGATGGAGGAAGGTTAATGAAGGAGCACGTGTGGGATTCTGATAGGTAAGGGTTTGATGGAGTAGATGTCTGATGTCATATCAGAGCCAACTTCTCAATGAGTCCTCATTGGAGAAGGACCATTGGAAAACAAACTTGAAGGAGCATGTGTGGCATTTCGATGGAGTGAGTATCTAATGGATCAGAGTGTGCAATAGAGTGAGGGTTCATTTCGAAGCAATCCAATAACGATAAATCCTTATAGTAGTAATTATCCATGGATTCTAGAACTACAGAAGACAAGATAGTAATTATGGAACTATGTAGCAAGAAGCAATTTGTGCCTTGCGGCCTCAAAGGCTCATAAAGGTTGTCTAGGGATGCGACACATTTGTTGGTACTCTTCATATTAATTGTTAAGAATCATCCATGAAAGATCTTTGGAGGTTTTTTGTGTCATGTAGTTACATACAACTTTTCCAAACATGTCAAAGTTATCACAAACAATACTTACTATTCCTGCAAGTATAGTTACACGTGAGAGAGGATTTTTAAGACAAAACATAATAAAGGATGTACATAGAACAAAACTATCATTCGTTGTAATAGAAGCCTTGATGTGAGTGTCACTAGCTTGGCTTGATTATCAATGGTGTAATAGGATAAGATATATGAAATTTGCAAAGATGCTAAACAAATATAACGAATCTTAATTGTTTTTCTTTAGATTTGTAATGGTGTTGTATTCCATTTTGGTGTAATTGGATAAGATATATGAAATTTGCAAAGATGCTAAATAAATATAAAGAATCTTAATTGTTTTTCTTTAGATTTGTAATGGTGTTGTATTCCATTTTATGCAAGACACATCAAATATTTTGTATAAACCTTCACAATTTGATGATGTTATGTTATGCAATTTATTAGTAATTTTATGTATTTGTATTTTTTTTTCCTGGGAAAAAAAGCGTAATTTTATTTCATCAGCGGTGAACAAAATTACATTATGTATATGCACATCTAGTGTGCATGCGATAACCAGTGCCGTGATTGTATCTGTTAGAAATAACAAAGTATCATAATCCTCATCGAGAGTTCTGTTATAGAGCTTATACATATATCAGATAGCAGTTCTGATATGTTCAAAAAATATTACATACAGCTCCTCGAGCCTCAAAAGAACAAAAAAAGTGACATAAAGTAATACAACAGTCCATTATGTCCTCTGTTGATAAGTAGAAACAGTGTGAAAGCATCGTATCCAGAATCGTTGTGCTGCAACATCTATGAAGGGGCGATGGTAGTATTCCTATGATTGCCCATCATGAAATTCCTTCACCTTCCACAACCCCAGTGCCAAGTGCCTAACCTCCTTCAAGGCCGCATCCGCCTCCTTGTTGTTCTCCCTATAAACATGTTTGCAAGAAAAGTTGACAAATGTGTGCTGCAGTTCTCTAATGTCTTGAAGAATATTAGCTAATATAATGTCTCTGCACTGTTGAATGCCATTAGACCAGTTTATGACGTTCATTGAATCACCATAAATATTGAGGTTTTGACAGCCTTTCTCAGCCACAAATAGCAAAAGAATTTTTAGACTCATTAGTTCTGCAAAATTGTTACCACCTTCCCCCAACCCCCAATACGGAATGTAGAAGTGTGTAGAAGTGAGATAAAGGATAGCCCCACCCCCACAGCCATTGTCCTGTGCTGCCCCATCAAAAAAACCCCAGGGGACTGACCGGTCTATTTCCACCTCAAGAATATCCCGTTGTTTTGTAATTCTGATGTGTTGTGAAAAGGTAGTGAGGATGCCACAGATAAGTGTTGCAAATATATCCGGGGTGCAAGTATTATCTGAAAAGATAAGATTATTACGAGCCAACCATATACCCCAACAGACCATTAAAGGCAGGGCTTTCACAGTTTTATGTAATTGTATATTGTTCCATGAGGCCCAGGCTTGAACCATCGAGTTCCCGACCCAGTTACATAAGATACCTGATAACTTTGAACATTCAGACCATACGTTGTTCGTATAAGGACACTGCATAAATAGGTGAATGACGGTCTCCTCCGCCGCTTTACACAATATGCACCAACCCGGGCCAACTCTATTCTTTTTCTGAAGATTATCACAGGTTGGAACTTTGTTTTCAAGGATATTCCACATAAACAACCGATGCTTAGAAGGAAATTTTAGCTTCCACAATGACTTCCACCAACACACCGGTTCTCTGAGGTTACCAAGTGCGTTGAGACTAATATACCTTCCCTTCGGTGTGTATTTTCCCATAGGATCTTCTTCCCAAACAAGTTCATCAGCCCTATCCTTTAGTAAAACTTGTGATCTGTTGAGTTCCATGTATAATCGAGACAATTCCAGTTGTGCAGGTTCAGTAAGGTTCAAGGTGTTCACCGCTCGCCAAGACTGTACCTAAGGTCTGTCCTGGACCTGATCAGCTAGTTGAAATAAGTATGTTATGCGTCGGTTCCTGAGAGACACCAACGTTCTATCCGACAAGAGATGATGTTCCTCACATCCAAACCATGGATCCTCCCCTACCCGCAAACTCCTACCATCACCAACATTCCAAGCCAACAGATTGCCAATAACCGGAAAAGAATCAACCACCGCTTTCCAAATAACCGATCCCCCCCAATGAGTCTTTCCAGTATTCCTCACCCATTCAAGTACAGACCTTAGAGCAATATATTTCTGAATGACCACCCTAGTCCATAGACTCTCAGATTTCAATATCCTCCAGCACCCTTTAACCGCCAGTGCTCTAGAAAAAAGAAAAATTTTCTTCAACCCCCAACCTCCCAAAGCTTTAGGGATCGCAATCCACTGCCACTTAACCCAGGGCGATACAAAGGTATCATCTTTGCCACACCATAAAAAATGGAAAAATATTTTCCGAGCCTTCTCCAAGATCCCCTTAGGAATCCAAGATAATGACATCCAGTAAACAAGTATAGCCTCTAGAACAGATTTAACCAGAACCAACCTACCCGCCCTGGAGAGCCATTTATGACTCCAAACCTTAAGTCTTTTGTGCAGTTTATCAATTAACCAGAGCCAATCCTGTTTTTTGTATGCATTCGGTTTCAACTGGAACCCCAAGTATTTAATAGCTTCATCCAAAGTTGAGAAAGTAAAGGGAAAGACCCTTATGAGGACCTGAACCTCAACATCCCTTAATAGATTAACAGACAGAGTGGATTTTCCTGCATTAATTTCCATCCCCGTGGCTTTTGGGAAGAGTTGTAATATGTCCCAAAGAGTATCAACAACACTAATCGCGTCGGTGCAGAAAATGAGTATATCATTTACAAAGAGTAAATGAGTTATGAAAAGTTCTGGAGCCACGTCAATGCCTCAGAGAGTACCCATTCGTTTGGCTTCTCTGAGAGCCCTGCTCAAGCCTTCCGCAACCAGAAGAAAAAGTAATGGGGACAAGGGACAACCTTGTCGAAGACCTCTCTGAGAGTGAAAAAAGGGGGAGGCCGCCCCATTGATAAGAACAGAAAAAGAGACTGTGGTTATATAGCTCATGATCCATCGAATAATACCAAGCTCAAAACCCAAATGAGTGAGAAGCATATGAATATATAGCTAACTAACCTTATCATAAGCCTTCGACAGATCTATCGTAAGGATCGCTCCTTTCAGCTTTTTTTTCTTAATGTTGTGCAAACCTTCCTGAGCAACACCAATAGCCTCATGAATCTGTCGGCCCTCCAGGAAACCAAACTGTTCTCCAGAGATATTCCTGGACAAGATATCTTTCAACCTTCTAGTAATGATTTTTGAAACTACCTTATACACACAATTGCACAAAGAGATAGGTCCGAAATCATTAAGGGAGGTGGGATTGTCTGTCTTAGGGATGAGAGCAATGAATGTTGAATTAAAAACAGTCGGAATCCTCCCAGAGAGTCTGGTATCTTCCACCACTTGTAAAAGATCCTCCCCCAAAAAATCATATAGTGCCAGGATAAATTCCATGGACCGTCCATTAGGCCCCGGGCTCTTGTCTTTCTGGAAACTGTGGAGAGCCCCTTTTAATTCGTCTTCTGAAATCCCTTCCATCATAGACCGATTATCATCATCATCAACAAAATGGGGAAATAATTGGGCCACTCTAATCACTTCCACGATCGATGCTTGTTCGGGGGCCTTGAAGAGATTCTAAAAATGTTCCACACCCACCCTAGCCATACCATCAAAGGAAGTTTATGGATCGCCAAGAGAATCATCTAGGCTCCAGATAGTGTTTGCAGCTTTCCTACCTTTAGTGTATGCATGAAAAAACTTGGTATTCTCATCCCCCACATCCAACCAAATCGCTCTGCTTTTAAGACGCCAAGTTTCGTCCTTTTCCAGCAGGAGGATGTTTCATCTTCCTTCCAAATTAACAAGTAAATCCTTAGCCTCCAAAGATCCCAAACCACCCCCATCAATCTCATATAATCCCATCAGTTCCATCTCTATCTGCTTGAGCTCTCTATCCTCCCTGGTCGTCTTTTCATGTGCCCAATCCTTAATTGGCCCTTTAACCTTCTTTAAATTTGCAGCAAATTGAAAGGAGGCCAAGACATTTTCCCTGGGGTTGTAGGGAACCCATAATGAATGCACCAGATTAAAGAAAGACTCGTCTTTCAGCCAAATCTTATTAAACTTCAAGGGTCCGAAAGGTTTAGGTGGGCTAGGGCGAAGTTCGATCAAAATAGGAAAATGATCAGAGGACCCCCCCGAACCCACCCATTGTCTCATAAGGAAGAACCTATCCACAAATGATTCTGAAACCAAAAAACAATCAAGACGCTTTGCCACCCGATTGTCTCCAGCCCCGTTGTTTCTCCATGTAGCCTTGAGTTCAATGGGTTCGATGTCAATCAAGTTGTTGTCCATAAGCCTTTTTGTGAAGAAACCCGCCAGAGGTTCCGAACAAGCCCTGGGCCCCCAAAATTTAGACTGACCCAAGGAAAAATTAAGATCACCATCAGCAACAAATCCCCTCCCTGTAAAAGGGGATTGTTAAGAAGTAAGTCCCAAAAGGGGACGCGATTGAGATAAGGGCCATAGACATTAACCACATAAATCAACTCTCCAATGTCCAAAGCTGAACAATTCATCCCAAGTACCGATTCCATCCCCTAAATAGTATGAATTCTAACAGTCCTGTCATTCCAGCCTATCGCCAGACCACCAGAACGACCATGAGCATCCAAAGTAACAAAGGTCCAGCCACTGAACCGACTCTCCAACATAGTCTTCATCATCACCCCAACAGCCATGGTTTCTTGTAAACGAATGATATCCGGGCGTATTAAGGATACCACTCTCTGAAGTGTTGATCTTTGATGGGGACCAGCCAGACCCCGACAATTGAAAGACATAACTTTCATCACCGCCCCTTCTTCGGGGCACTCACTGCTCTAAGCACCCTATCAATAGTATGTTGTTTTCCATCCAAAATATCTGTCTTGGCTTTGGACTGTGACTTAGATAAAAAAGACTTCCTACCACGACCCTTAACAGTTCCAGCCGAACCAGCTCCCAGACCCCCCAATGCAAGTTTAGTGGCAGAACGAAGGAAATAACCCGAATCAGAAGATTTATGTGGTGAGGACGGCGAAGCTCTCTCCTCAAGGGATAGTTCAGGGGCCAGTGTCAACGCAAGTAAAACCTCCTTAAGTGAGGCAAAGAGGGGTTCAATAAGTTTGATAGAATCCAATTCAGTAATGGGAGAGATCTTCAGGTTTTTCAGAGCCTCCACCCAATCCATCCCAGCCAGTGAAACATTATTTAAAACAAAATTAAAAGAAGGAGTGATGGAAGGAGGTATAATACACGCAACTAGAGGCACCAGAGGTTGAAGAAGTTCAGAATGGCCACAACCAACCCCTTCAGTAGTATCAGGTCACAGTTCCTCCTCCGAAGATGTCGCCTGCACCTTATCCGTATCATCTCCAGAACCCTCCTGATCCGTTGGAGAAAGAATAGGAGAAGTCGGCACAACTGGTACATTTTCCCTTTCCCCAGCTGACCTGTTAAGTCTGCCACCATTCTGAGTCCTGAGTGTAAGTTTGCATTCGGCCACTGGGTGACCATATGCATGACATCGCCTGCAACGGAATGGAACATTTTCATAATCCAATCTCTGAACATAAGTATATGGACCCCAACTAAGAGTAACATCTTCGGCAAGACCTTCACGAATGTTTAAACTGACCCGAATCTGAGCCACTTTCCGCTGTTTGGTATGTAAAACGCTATAATCACCTTCCATATATGTGCCCAAGAGATCTCTAATACCCCTAAAATGTCGTTCAAACCAGTAATGTAAACGGAGTCCAGGTAGACGAACCCAAAGAGGAACCATATCCAGACGTTCCCGACTTGCATCAAACATCGGGTGCCAAGGCTTGAGCAAAACTGGACAGTGATCCCAACTCCAATTCTTGTTAAGAACCCACTGTGCATGTTCCCCTGACTGAAAGTTAAAGGCGAACCAGTTCCTGGCTAATTCCACCACCTTGGGGACATACCCTAATTGTGCCAGCCAATGTTCCAAAGTCCACCCCACTATGGTCCGCAGTGCGAAGGACCGACCCAATGCCTTCCCAACCAAGGTTTTGTCTGTCATTTGTAAAATCTGATGCCACTCGATGTCTTCACCCAGAGCATAATTATATTTGATTATGCTAGACTTCAGCCATCGTTTTCTGCAGCGCTTCTCCGGATTAGCCACATTATATGATGATCCCCCACCCCAATCTTCAGAGCTCGTGCCTGAGCCAATTCTGGGACTGGAAAAACCACGCTGCTCCTTTGCCCCAATACTGCCCAGACCAAAACCCTCCATCGGCCCCCTAGCTCGGCCGCCAATAAACAAAGAATCCGTCTGAGTGTGCTGCAAACCCTCCACCCACGGCTTCAAAGCCCCTCCAGGATAGTACCCTTCAACCCCCCCAACAGAACCAACCAGAGCCTGGACGACCTGATCAGAAGACCACAAAGGAACAACATCCTCACGAAAGGACGATTCAGAGGAAACCCGTGTATGCGGAACCATCAAAAGTGAAACAGGGGGCAATGAGTTAACCAAAAATGTAGACGGTGAAAAACCTAACCCACTCAGAGCATCCACAGAAGAGACCCCCGATAAACCCTTCGCTCCAAAGCCAGCCACCTCATCCCACAACGTGCCAGGTGGCAACGACCAAATCGCCTCCCTATTCGACTGGTCAAAAGAATAATCGACCTGTTCGCCAAAATCCATATTCAGAGAAATACAGGGAAAAAGATTTACCTGAGTAAAAATACGAGGACAGTGCGGTAACAGTGAGGTTCCGTTCTTCTTAACGCCAGAACCACTGAGCACTGACCCAGAACCCTAACTTCGTCAAAAAGATAATCATCCACCCGTATTCCAACCTGCACGCAAAATGAGTTAACAAAAAAAGTGACACGTTCATCTGACGTCTGACGTCAAAGAGTGTTAATTTTTCAGAATTTACTTCAATCTGATCTAGGATCGTAACTTAGAGAACAACATGTATAGCATATCTATAGCATATCAATCATGGACACAATAATGCAAGCACACAAGAGACACAGAGTTTACTTGGGGAAAACCATAAAGGTGAAAAACCCCAATAACTTCCTCAGAGATAGATAGAGCAATGATACAACCCAAGCATAAGAGATAGACATCTCCTAGCAGCAGCTTCTCCTCCTCCACAAGTGCGCCACTCTCCAAAGAGTGTGTGTGAGAATAGAATTATGAAATAGAGTGCCTCCCGCACTCTATTTATACTTGACTTGACTTGCCTAATAACCTTTACTAGGTCAGCCTTAACTTAACCACATAACATAATGCTGACTGGGCCGACACCCAATAGGGTGGTCTAATAACCCTCTGACCCACCTGGCCGACCCCCAATAGGATGGTCTAATAATCCTTCGACCCACATGACTTATACAGGGCCGACCCCAACAAGGTGGTCTAATAACCCATCAAGTATAAGTTACGACACTTACAATATAAATGACGACACTTCAGTATAGAGGAATAATAACATCTCTATAGGAATACAAACACTTCCGTATACAGGAATAATACCATCTCTATAGGAGTACAATATACATATATGAAATACATTCCCAAGTTACATATACATCAACACTCCCTCTTAACTAGGAAGGTATTTCTCGACACAGGTCTTCTAGCACAAGTCTTCTTCTCTGGATCATCGTCACTGGATAATCGTCATCAAGTCATCGTCATCGTCACTGCTGCTGCTATCTCAATCAATCTCTGAATCTACTCATAATAGGAATCTCTACAGAGCCAGTCCTTTTTCATACTGGATGTAGGCCCACCACCTACAGGTCTTCATCATCACTGGCCATACTGTGGAATCCTCGGGACTTATTACGTGCATCACAAAACCTTAAAAGAGTCTCTTGACTAGCAAGAACCCTAAAGAGCATCTGAGGCCTTTTTCATCCTGTCCAGATCTCCAGGACTTATTACATGTGACTGTCACAAAACCTTAAAAGAGTGTCCCAGGAACGTTTATGTGCATAGCACAACCGACAAGAACTCTAAAGAGCATCCCAGGAACATTTATGTGCCTAAGCACGATCGGCAAGATCTCCAGGACTGATTACATGTGACCTCTACTACAAACCCTCGAAAGAGCATCCCAGGACTTATTACGGGCACACAGCCCAACCTATCGGATCTCCCAGGTCTTACATGTAGCAGCCCACCACAAACCCTCGAAAGAGCATCCCAGGACTTATTATGGGCACACAACCCAACCTATCGGATCTCCCAGGTCTTACATGTAGCATCCCACCACAAACCCTCGAAAGAGCATCCCAGGACTTATTACGGGCACACAACCCAACCTATCGGATCTCCCAGGTCTTACATGTGATACACAGTTCCAGTCCTTTTTCATACTGGATGTGACCTAGAACAAATCTAGGATTTCCTTTGCACAACCTGTCCACGGCCACAGAGTATCAACCTGTTACTCACCATACATCATCCTGATGTACACATGATCATCCTAATCATCATCACTGCATCATCCTGATGCAAGTCATCTGGAGCAACATCCTTAAGCTCATCATCCATGATCATCCTGATCATACAGTGCATCTGCATGATGCATACCAAGTATCTACCTGATACATTTCACCATACATGATCCACCTGATCATACAATGTATCCACCTGATACATACATAGATACATGATCCACACAATGTATCCACCTGATATATATCAACATACATGACCTACCTGATCATACACAGTATCCACCTGATACATATATAGATACACGGTCCAAGCATCCAACATGATGCATATACAAATACATATAAATGATCCAACTGATCATATCCACCATCTAACATGATGCATACATACACAAATGATCCAACCGATCACATCCAGCATCAACATGATGCACACATATAAAATGTAAATGATCTAACTGATCATACAGAGCAGAAACTAGAACATCATCCTAATGCTCATCATCCAACGCTTACATCCACAGCCATGTGAAGGATCCTCCTTCCAACATGCTTGGAGTGGCTTCAGCAAATGTCTCCATCACTTCTTCCTCAAAGTGTCATCGATCTGAAGGACACCAAGCCTCTCTCTGAAGTACTCGAACTTCACTCTGGTTAGTGGCTTCGTCAACACATCTGCAATCTGCTCATTCGTCGCAACATACAGGAGCTTCACTGCTCCTGTCTGCACCATATCCCTGATATAGTGATATTTGATCTCTATGTGTTTTGACCTGTCATGAAACACTGGATTCTCAGACAGCTTCACACAACGCTGGTTGTCACAAAAGATACCAGTAGCCTCCAGCGGTAGATCAAATAACTCAGACAGTAGCTTCCGAAGCCATACTGCCTCACAACTAGCCGAACAAGCTGCAACATACTCTGCTTCGGCTGTACTTAGTGCTACACAAGACTGCTTCCTGCTAAACCAAGAGATCACACCTAATCCCATAATGAAGCAGCACCTAGAAGTGCTCTTCCTATCTGCAACATTGCCTGCCCAATCTAAATCAACATAACCCTGTAGGTTAAACTTTTTATTCGCATCATACTTGAGCCCATAATCAACCATACCCTTCAGGTACCTCAGAATATGCTTTATAGCAACCAGGTGAACACCTCTCGGATCCATCATGAACTGGCTCAATGTGTTCACCGCAAAGCAAATATCTAGTCTCGTGTTCGTCAGGTACATCAAGGACCCAATCATCTGACGATACATAGAGACATCAACCGGCTCAAATGAAGCATCACACAGAATGCTTCAGGTTCGATGCCATAGGTGTGACCATGGCCTTGCAGTCCATCATCCCGAACCTCTTCAGGATCTCTACTGCATACTTCCCTTGTCCAAGGAAGATTCCATCTGCACTCTACCACACCTCCATACCTAGAAAATAGTGCATCATCCACAAGTTCTTCATCTCGAACTCGGCAGCAAGCTTCCGCTGCGTGTCGACAATCAATCTATCTTCACCTGTAATAAACAGGTCATCCATATACAAAAGTAGTATCACTGGATTGCCTTCCTTAACCTTGTAGTAAAGGTTGGAATCCGCTTTACTCTTGGTAAATCCCAAACTGGATAAGAAGCTGTCTATCCTACCATACCAAGTTTTGCACATATATGACTCCCTGTCATGTGTCTCAGAACCAAGTGGCTACTCCACATACACTTCTTCTTCAACTACACCATTCAAGAAAGCTGTCTTGAAATCCATCTGGTGTATCTTCCATTTCATCATTGCAGCCAGAGCAAGTACGGATCTAATGGAAGTGTATCTGGCTATAGGAGCAAAATTCTCTATGCTACCACCTGCAGCATGCTTGATCTTGTAGATCCACTTGGAAGTCATTACAGACTTCCCTTCAGGTCTTGGGACTGCATCCCAAACATCTTCATGATCGACTGGTACTCCTCGATAATGGAATTCTTCCCAGATCCTGGGAACTTCAATATCTTCAATATTTTCAATAGATAACTTTGTTGCTGAACAAATGTTGTAGTCCTTCTTTTGTAGGTGGTGGCATGCGATCTTTCCTACAAAACAAGTTAAATTGCATGATTAGAAACATCTCATAGTTTTCAGAACAAATTCTTACATATAAAGAAATATGTCATACAGTCATGCAATTATCTTAGCCAATGCTTCAATACAACATTTATCCATATCCCGTAACTTTCTAGATGCCTTCCAATATCTACCAGAACATTGTTAAGAGTGTGCACAACTCCCAACATGTCAGCAAAGAGGTTTCATTCTAGATAAGTAGCAATGGAATGTTGTACAGTGCCATAGGCCACTTACCCATGTATATTAGTAGTATACTGTTCATCCATGCAACTATTCTAATATGCATAATACACAACCTAATTCTAGGAACATGAGTATATACATTATTGAACAGTATTATTTAAACACTAAAATATTCAAGGAATGATAATTCAAAGATTTATCTTTGTTTGTTTGTTGGGTTGACTCCCTCTTAGTCTTTGCTTCTTTTCTGCAACTCCATTTTGATGTGGATTGTGAGAAGTGGTCAACTCCCTCTGAATATCTGCATCCTTGCAGAAACTACTGAAGTGTGCTCCTTCTTGATCTTTGCTTCCTTGCAGGAACAATTAGAGTGTGCTCCCTCTTGATCTTTGCTTCCTTGCAGGAACAACTGGAGTGTGCTCCCTCTTGATCTTTGCTTCCTGGATTACCTGTCCTTGAACTTATATCCATCCTTAATCACTATGCATGCTTATTAGTATCATCATTGTGTTATCCTTGAGGTCTCATACATAATCACACATTCATTAGTATAATCTTAACACAATAATCTTAAACATGTATAGTCATGATCAATTCAAACACAGATAATAAACATTAGTATTCAAGGTTTCAGGGAAGTCTTCTTTTACTCATGCATATTCTTATTTGATCATAGGACTCTTCTAGTTAGTTAAATCATCAATCAAGATAAGAGACATAATATGCATAAACCCTTGATTACTTACATTTCTAACTTTATGAATAATCATAACCAATCATACCAAGTATACTTATATAAGGGATCCTAACACAAGGTAGGATTCTAACTTGATATAGGAAAAACATACCTGGATTGGTATGTTAGCTAGTTATGTCTAACATACCCACATGATGTCTTCTTGTTCTCTTCAATGACTTGTGCTAGTAACCCGCATATCTCATAGGTTAACCATTATAGAATCAAGTTATACATACCTCGCAAATAGATCTTCTAAGTGATTCATGACAATGGATGAATCTTTGTCCTCATGTCATCATGATCATATGTTCTTGAACTAGAACATGATTTGTCTTTCTTGGTGTACCTTTCATGTTAGCGGACAACATAAACCTCATACAACACCATAATGCATTAGTACAATCATAAGTGTCAACACCCTAATCAATGAATATCTTCTATCATTCATTCATAATTTTATTAAGGTGATACGACAAGTCTAAATTTAATCAAAATTGTACAAATCGTAATAACATGAAGACAAACATACAATAAACTTAATCATGAACAAATCTCGAAACATATCTGGATGAGTCATACCTGTCGAGATTGCTTGTAATCTTCTTATGTAAGGCCTTAGCCTCATCTCCCTCTGAAACATGAACTTCTTCACTTATGCAGGTGACCAATCCATTCTCTTCTATGATTAACCCATCCACTTGATTTGCAGAAACTGGATCTGGAGCTGGATTAGGGTTTGTCAGAGAAACCCTAAAAGTTCAAACTTTGAATTTCAAACTTCTGAAAGGATAGAAAGATGCGCCTTGATGAGCTGATCAAGCTGGTTTACTCATAATTTGAAAACTACAAAATTTCACCCCTCAAATTTGCCTTTGAAACTTCTGGATTCACTGTACATGACCCCGAACTAGGGTTTGATAAATCCCACCCTTCTGCCCAATCAAAAGGTTCGACGCAAAGCTCTAAGCTTCTATTTTTCTGAGGAGCTTCTAGCCGTGGTCACAGATTTAAAAAATTCCCATTTTTGCAGAAGCCCTAATTTTCCACTTTTCTAATCAAAGTCCCGAACTAGGGTCTGATCAAGCCCGGCTTTCTGCCCAACCAAAAATTCTGATCTTGGTCTCTAAATTTCGATTTTGATGAGTAGCATTCAGCCGTGGTCTCCGATTACAAAAATTTCAACTTTCTCCGAAACCCTAAATTCCGGAAGCCATGAATGAAGGTGCTAAAAAATAATTCTGTTTTGACAAAAATATGTACTTGATTGTTTCTAGTGTAACTCCGAACATTTCGATCCACAGGGTCTGAAACATTTTCCTGTGATATCCCAACCTTTCATCTTTCCAACCCCATAGGTCTGACCTCAAATGGATTCTCTGAGAGAGAGTTATGCCAAGTGTCGCAACGTGACCTGTTTATGGGATAAACCAGGAGAGTGAACTTGTACGGCATGCCACGTGTCACTGGTTCAGTTTCGGCCTCTGAAAAAGTTACCTGAGAAAGTTCAGTCCGTGCAATACCTGTCACTTTTTACGAAATTTCATTTGGAGCTTCCTAGCCCATGTTATGACCTTTTTTCCAAGGTCACCTGTTTATGACTCAAATATGGAAGAGGCAGAAACCCTATATTGTACAGATCATAAAACACAAAGTACAACGAATTAGAAGTTGTCCTTTGGACAAAAAGGTACATGGGGATCTGATCTTCGACCTGAAGAAGTTTCAGATCCGAAAACTTTGCCAAAATGGATTTATAGCGAAAGTGCTACGATGACTGGTTTTTGCTATATCAATCCCAAGCATCGCAAGTGCAACAAGTGTCATACATGCCATATCATGCCTTCTTTCAGGCTAGCTTTGATACCATGTTAATTTTTCAGAATTTACTTCAATCTGATCTAGGATCTTAACTGAGAGAACAACATGTACAACATATCTATAGCATATCAATCATGGACACAATAATGCAAGCACACAAGAGACACAAAGTTTACTTGGGGAAAACCATAAAGGTGAAAAACCCCAATAACTTCCTCGGAGATAAATAGAGCAATGATACAACCCAAGCATAAGAGATAGACATCTCCTAGCAGCAGCTTCTCCTCCTCCACAAGTGCGCCACTCTCCAAAGAGTGTGTGTGAGAATAGAATGATGAAATAGAGTGCCTCCTGCACTCTATTTATACTTGACTTGACTTTCCTAATAACCTTTACTAGGTTAGCCTTAACTTAACCACATAACATAATGCTGACTGGGCCGACACCCAATAGGGTGGTCTAATAACCGTTTGACCCACATGGCCGACCCGGATAGGGTGGTCTAATAACCCTTTGACCCACATGACTTATACAGGGCCGACCCCAACAAGGTGGTCTAATAACCCATCAAGTATAAGTTACGACACTTACAATATAAATGATGACACTTCCGTATAGAGGAATAATAACATCTCTATAGGAATACAAACACTTCCGTATAGAGGAATAATACCATCTCTATAGGAGTACACTATACATATATGAAATACATTCTGAAGTTACATATACATCAACAAAGAGTGCCCTCCCGTCTGCACCTGTGAGGATGGCCGCCGACGACCATCGAAACCTTCAGAGAATCGCCATGAGACAAAACCCTAACAGAGCCCCCAGGCAAGGAAAGGATTGTGCGTCCAGTATGGAGGGTGAGTTCTTCATGAAGTCATAAGATAAAAATCACTATGTATTTGTAATACCATAACAATGTGTACCAAAATGAAGTTTAACACATGGATATTTTATAGAAAATATTTGCTTAATATAATGGTTATACATCAATACAAAGCTTATAGAAAAATCAAGCCTTGTTAGTAATATATTTGGTTAGAATTTCATCTATAATTCATGGATTTATAATCCACGCAATTCACCAACACTGTGCTAATCACAACACTGCGCTAATCACATAAACAAAGTTTTTGATTGCAAAGAATACCTCATAAGAAAATAGCACCAAAATCAAAACTACTTGTTATAGATCAACAAGGTCACTAATAAATAAATTCTGAGTTTAAAGAGTAGATATGAATTCCAACATCCAATGCACAAGCTCTTCTTCTTCTTTTTTTCTAGAAAAAAGTCATGTTTTTCATATTCAATTGAAATTAGGCTGCGCCATAGTGCTTATGGAAAAAAAACATCCAATGTGGACATGGGAGACTCCTAGAGTTTGGAAAACAATTATTTTTGGTGTTTTTGAAACCACATGATATATCCTTCCCCTCTTGAGACATCACTAATATCATATGAAACCTCATACACTGAAGTCCAACAAAATGGCCAATAGGCCTCACTGTATCATCCAACCCTTCTAGACTGGTTTGAGTAAAATAAAATGAAGACTGGCACGAAGGTCACTAATTGACCTTCCATTTAGTAATGGAGTTCAAGAAACAACTAATTTAAGGTCTTTAAATTCCTCAATCTAGCTCCTCAAGTCCAAGAACTTGAAGGGGATAGATTCAAGGCCTTATACTTGTTCCGCTTACCCGAAGAAGGTTTCCCATGAGCTGGAGTGCTATGAGGCAAAGAAATAATAGCCTGATCTAACACAAATTGACAACCCTCAAGAACAGGGGATGCGTAAGTCTTTCCAAGCAGATCCATCCACAACTGAAATGCACCTGAAGCCATATCTCTTAAAGAAGGGAAATAGAGATTACCCAAAAAAGGATGAACACCAGATCCAAAGCACAAATAAACCACCCTAACATCTCCACCCCCAATAGTAAATACATGAACCAGATGAGAGGAAGAAAAATCCTCAAAAGAAGTGAAAGTATTCTTCGCCAATGACCACGAAGAGTTGACTGAACCCCCCTCAATAGAAACAATTGAGAGAAGTTGGTCGCCACTATCCAAAGGATGAGTCGAGAGATCAAGAGAGGGATCGACCGCCCCAAATCCTAAGCCAAAAAGATGTCCTTCTGTTGCAGAAACACCAACACAAATGATAGGAGAGCAAGATGATGACCGATTCACATTCAACAGAACCACAATAGGAGCCACCATATTCTCAATTTTGACCGATTGTGTGACTTTGTCCAAACCCTTGAAAGACCCAACCAATTGGGGCAACAAATGCACAATAGAAATACCTTTCGAAAGATCACTAAGGCCCTCCATGGTAGGAACATGCGCCCTTGGAATAATGATATCCACCATGCCATTAGAGATAGGAACAAATCCCACCTTAGGCACATTGATCACTTCCTCATGGCACTCACAACTTTTACCACCTTTAGCAAAACCATCATAAATTAAAAAGATCCCACCCCCCAAAGGAGAGGGAGACTTACCCTGAGCAAGATAAGACATCGTCACCTCAAGACCAAATGGAGATGTAGTTGACTAGTGTTGCTTTTTGTAGGAAAAATCCTTCCTTGAACAATCTCTAAGGATAAGACCAACAAGATGACAAAAGCAACACCTGAGTGGACTTATCTCATATTCAAGCCCTTGAAGCCACCTTTTGTCCCCACACACCAGAGAGATCTTGTCAGGAAGATCATTGTTTGTTTGCATGAGAACAAGAATATGAGGAACCCCTTCCCTATTTAGGGTTTTTGAAGAGGCCCTCTAAAACTCACCCACTAAGTCACCAATGGACTTCAAAACCTTTAAACAACAAAGATGTGGGGGTCACCCACTAGACGAATCCACAAAATCTAGAGCTCACAAAAATCAAAGGAGGAGTCGAAATGTTTAGTCCAAGGAAAAAGAACCAAGCCCACCTCACCATAACACCATGGACCCGTCGACAAAATACCAAGGCGGTCCCCTGGACCAACAAAAATAAAAGAAAAAAAAAACCCTCTTCATAGGAGAAATCCAAACCTTACTAGACATAAGACTACCCCAGGCTTCCTCAAGCCATAGACACACTTTAGGGGGAGGAGGCTTCTTTCCATAGAAATAACTATAAAGAGCACCATCGCTCATTCACCCCGCACCCACATAATCGAATTATGAAGAAAATCTATAGTAATATCACTTCCCCAAGCCTGTATATATCACTTCTTGCCCCTTTTGGGAGTTAGAGCCGCCTCACCACAAGTAGCAGAACCCACCGCAACACCACCCTTGGAAACCCTAGCCATCTCTCTAATCCTTAATTGTTAACCTAATTTCATATATTTTACCACCGAAAGGTGTTTTTACACTGATATGTGTTTTTTCACCGATAGGTGTTTATATCTTAGAATTTGGGGTGACCTATCAATGTTCACCAGCCACAAGTTAAGTGACTATGCTAATGATATTGATATTACTTGTTGACCTTAAAAAACTAGGATTCTCACGCACACGCTCTTCATTTATTTATCATAAAAATAAAAAAATACATATAATAGATAATATTGAATTCATAAAAATTAAAAAAATACATACATCGATTAAAATTAACAAAAAAAATTAATGATAGTATTTAGAAAGAATGAGGGGACAGTTTAAAAAACCGTCATAAAAAATTTCTTGATTGGCAGGTGCCATTGAATACGCCGTAAAAAAACTGTGTCGTCATTATTTCGTGTATAGCCAGCTCTATATATTGAAGCTCCTCAACATTCTAGAGCTACGAACAATCGAAGTGGAAGTCCTTAAGGGCAAAGTGGTCCAATCTTCGGAGAGCTGTGATAACTTAACTTTACTGCTTTCGTTCACTGAAATCAATCCACGATCGGCTAATCTTCGCTGAATTAGCTGAAATAAATCCACGCTCGTCTATCTCCTGTGTGTTTGTTTGTATCGATTTCCAAAGATGGCAGTAATCTCAGAGTATGAAGAGGAAGCGAAAGTCCAGGAACAACCCTCTCCAAGCCCAGAGTCTCCATCCCCGGCACCAGTAGCATCTGCATCCCCAGGCCCTTACGATGAAACTCTGGAAGGGCTTCTGAAGGAGCAAAATGCCCTCGTTTTTCTCGATAACGTCATCGACTTCCTGAGAAGAAAGTCCGACTTGTTCAAGGATGATTCCACAGACAAAAGGATTGCTGACATTGTCTCTGCAGCCAAGAAAAGAGACGCCGAAGAAAAGAAGAGGAAGGCCGAGGCAGTCCGGCAAAAGACTGCTGACAAGCGCTTGAAAGAAGATGACACAGCCACTGCTTCTACTTCATCCATCAAGAAACAAGAAGAAGCATCCATTACTGATGGGGCAGAAGCGCCAGAGAACCCTAAACCCAAGGATTCCGAAGACAAGGGCCTCAGTAAGTTGGTCATCCTAAAACCCGTTTCTTTGCTTTTAAAATCCTATTTTAAAGAATTTCAAAATTTCCTTAATGGCAAGATTATGGAAATTATCAGATCAATTTTTGTCCATTTACCTTCTACAATGCTTAAGCTACAGCGATAATTAAGAATGACTTAGTAACACTGTCAGTTAAGATCGCTGTTATTAGATTCCATAATTTATGGAAGTTGTAAACCCCTACCACTAGTAAGTCTGAGGCTTTGAGGCTAAGCCCTTTCATTCTAGTTAGATGGCCTCTTTCTTGTGCAGAAACTTAATTTGCCCAAGGGAGTTTGTGATTTGGAAAAGTGAATAATTTTTAAATGTTTCAATGTGTGGAAAACCCTTACCCACAGTTTGAACCCAAGGGTCAACAGCAACCCATGTATACCAGTTGAAGCATATTACGGCAGGTATTGATTGACATATTAGGGCCTTGTCCATGATAATATCTGTTAGTAATTTTGAGTTACCAATGCAGAAAAGATCTTTAATTCTTGATTTCCACTGAGAGAATCCAGGTGCATTCTACATCCCAGTGTGGAAGAGATGGAAGAGATGTGTAACCTAAGATAACAATAAGTTTGTGAATAAATAAATCATTAATAATACTAAAATAAATAAATAACATTCAAATTGGCTTAATATATTGTTGCAAGTGAAATGCACTTTATAATATTAGTGGATGAGATGTGTAAAATAAAGTAATCCGAAATTGTGATCATTAAGAAAGAAGAAAAGAAAGGCACAACATAAAATAAACCAGTAAGATCAATTATAGCCTTGGTCTTTGAAGTACATAAAATTTACTATTCAGTGCATAATAGATCCATGGTTAAGATGAATCTATCCATATCCAGGGTTAAGATGGATCTATCCATATCTATGCTGTATTGTCAAACTCCAGCCCCATTAAAACCTTTTGGTTTTTTGAATATTATCCTTTGTTTTTATGTTTGGGTTGCTTTTCTGTTCATCTAGGTCCCAACTGTTGGTCAAGCTCAGCTCTTAATCTAGGTGAGCAACCTCTTCATTAGTTTTTTTTACAGCAATATTAGATAGTTTAACTGATAAGGGCTTTGATTTTAGACTTCTTTCTGTGAATTCAGTTGCCCTTATCAAGATTCAAAAATGATTCCAATTCTGGAAATCAAACTCTCCAAGAGAGAAACATCGGTACGAGCTTCTAAAGCTTGATAGAATGACCATCACTCTTTAATGTGTTGGGGTAGTTATTTATCCAATTGAGGAAGACGTCTTCCCAGATTTTGGGACTTGAGAACTCTGTCATGGTGATGTAGAGGACACATCTAAAAGGGCTCTGTATACCTTTTCAAGTTTTCTTTGAATGTTTTCTGCTCTCAGTGGCTTCTTCTGGGATAGAGTCTAAATAAAATGTTTACTTTTCAAATTGAATATGTAATTCAATCTGTTCCATTTTATTTTCAAATTGAATATGTAATTCAATCTGTTCCATTTTATTTTCGGGATTGCTGGTCGGTGCTGTTGCTCTATCAGGATCTGATTTTTTCCAGACCGTGTAATTACTTCATCTTTTGGGGGCTTTCCAATTGAGGGTATCTTCTGTGTCCTCGAATAGATTAGCTTCTAACTGGCAGTTATCTTGAAGAGGACCTATAGATCACCTTTAAAGTTTTCTGGAATAGCACTAAAGTTCTATGGTGTTTTCTATCTTCAGCTATTTGGATCTCTTTTTGAGGAACCTATAGATCACCTTTTAAGTTTTCTGGAATAGCACTAAAGTTCTATGGTGTTTTCTATCTGCAGCTATTTGGATCTCTTTTTGAGGATGTTTATTGTATGGAGTGATAATGAATTGTAGAAAAGAGTCTATTATATTGCTTATGTAAACAATGAAACTACAAGCTATCCATTCTATCTGAATAAGATGATTGTTAGACGTCAAGGAATAGTGTCAACGGTGAAGGAAGTTGGGATCAAAGAGGAAAAACATTCATGGATGGTTATAACTTAGGATTTACATATATAGAATTTCATTTATATTCTACATTTAAGATACGGATTGACCACTGCTCCATTTCATTATATGTTGACCTAAGTCACCTGACACGAGGACACGGGACACAAAGGACACAAAAATACGAGTGTCCGACACAGACACGGTGACCCCCCGAAATCACACGAAGGACACGTTTTATATATATATATATATATTTTAAAATTTAAAAATATAGACATATAGATCCAATTTTTTTTAGAAACTAGAACATTTACAATTACAAATATTCAATAGAAAATTATAAATTAGAATCAATACACATTAATGATTACACACCTGTAATTGTCATTCACAAATCACAATGAGACACATAGATGCATTGAAATTTGATCGGCATTGGGCAATAGCTCAAGATGTTGAAATGAAAATAAAAATGTATTACATAGATGTCGGAATGCCACTGGGCATTGGCGAATGCCATTGGGCATTGGCAAATGCCAAATAGACTAAAGTAGTAAAGTCTAATAGTAAATACAAAAAGGAGTAGATCAAGATGGAAGAATTTCATCTGTCAATAGTCCTCCTCCATGCTTGAATCAACAAACTCATCACTCTCCTCTTCCTCCTCCTCCCCCCCCTTCTCTCTGCCCATCTGACGATCTACATCTGTTGGTGTGGAGGATGACCCCTCCAAAGGATCACCATCATCAAAGGTAATTGGCTCTAGCACTGGATCATTAAGATCCATGTTGGCTAATGCCAACTCAGTACTGCTATCCAAACCCATATCATTAGGAAAGACATCCCACATCTTTGTCTTTCCCTTCACCCTCTCCTCCCTCTTCCTGTAAATAAGACGAAGGTTGGAGTGCACATACACCATCGTCTCTACCCTGGACTGCTCAAGCCTGCTCTTCTTCAAACTGTATGAGTTCGCCTGCTCTTCTTCAAATTGTACAAGTTCCCATATATGCTCTAATTCCTCTCACAACAAGAGGATGATGTAACTTGAGAGATGACCCTCAAGGCTAACTTTTCTAGAATAGGGCATGTTGCCCCATGAGTTGCCCACCAAACATAGGGTTTCTTAACCCCCCTATCTCTAAGCACATCATAGCCTCCAAATCTCCCAATGGAAGTGGAAAAATCTACAAATCCCTCCTCCACCTCATCAAGTAAGTCTTTATCTTGAAATAGCCGTCTAAATGATATCTTCCTCCCATATGAAATCTCTCCATCCATGTGAGGAGGGACTCTGTGTGAGGGCCTCGGTCCACCAGTGAGCCATTCCTGATTGTAGAACTTAGGGTTCAAGGAGTGGGCCAAGCAATGCAAAGGTGTGCAATTCTTATCCCACCTGGAGATAAGAATATCCTGAATGGTGGACTCTAAGTTCTTTGCTGATGTCCCATACTTGGGACACTCATTCTCCATATCAATGGACCTCATGGACTCAATCATGGAATCCCATCCCTCATAAACATCTTGCTAGGATGGGCTGGTCCATGTTTGCAAACTGCAACAAAGAAATGACTGGCTCCATGATCTTAATGCTACGATCTACCCTCTTCCACCAACCATCATCTAACACTGTGTCCTTCACCTTTTTTGAAGCAATGTGATCCATCTTTCTCCAAAAAGACCAAAACTTTGAAATCACCATGGACCCAAGAGCGGTTTTGACCTCCCTCAACCTCTTGAGCATGATGAGTGAGGAAGCAAGTTGAGTATCTGCAATCTTCAGCAATGAAAGCTGTGTACTCTTTGTAGATGGTGAGGGCATTTCTGTGGTTTTGTACAAAGTTACGGATATGGTGTGCATCCTCAATAAGGTTGCCAATCCATGTCACATTTGAAGCAATGGATTTCAAAATTTCAGTGCTAAATTCAAGGAATGGACAGTGCAAGGTGTCCAAAAAAATTGTAAGAGCAATAAAAGCAAGTATAAATGACTCTACAACACTAACTACTCAAATGAGTCAAAGACACCTAGATGAATCATGAATCTTGTGATAAATTCAAACCATGAGCAAATTAGAAATGAAAGGTGTCCAAAATGAACATACCTGTGGATATTTAGCTTCCACAATCATGCCAACGGCCTTGCAAACAGGTGCATTGTTCGTGATGATTTGTGCACAAGAATCAACACCTACTTCTTCAATGGTTTTGATGAATAACTCACCCATATACTGTGCATCCTTGTATTTCCCAAGAGCATCCACTGCTTTCAAGAACATTGGTCCATTTTGGGAAGATACCATGAAATTGATGAGTGGACGGCATGCTGGATCCGTCCATCCATCAGAAACAATACTCACATTGGATGAGGGCCATGTTGATCTAATTGGCTCAAGAATTTTATCCACCTCCTTTGCTTTAACCAACAATGTGGTTCTAAGCTTCTCTGAACGAGGAGGTACATAACTGGTTGGAGCTCATTTAATGAGACTTCGACACATCTCAATAAACAATGGTGACCGTGCAACATTGAATGAGATGAAGTTGAGGTAGAAAAAGAATGCAATGGTGTAAGGTCCACCTCTTCTCGCACCTCTTGTTGGAAAATCCTATCCATTGGACCAGTTAGAGATGGCCTCTTTCTTGTTTGATGAGTATCCCCACTCCCATATCTTCTAAGTGGAAATGGAGGCCTACTGCTAGAGGATTTCCTCAAGAATGGAAGAGGATCCTCATCTTTTTTCTTGCTTGCTGCTGCCACCTTGCCTAAGTCAACATTATCCTCTCTTTCCATATCCCTCCTTTGGGTAACACTCACTGCTTTACATGAGGAAATCCCACAAGAAGGAAGGGCCAACAAATGGCCCTTAACCTGGTAATATGTGCTCTTGAACTCATTCTTGCAAAAATTTAAACTCCAAGACACATTGCCTCCCCACCAAGCTTTGCCCTAGGCCCATCTTTCCTTGTCACATACTTCCACAAAGGGTATTTTTTTTCTTGGGCTTGTTGTCTTGCTAAAACAGGGTTAAATGGAGCACGAGCTCCACTAGCAGCAGATGGAGCACTTGAAGGAGGAGTAGAAGAGCTTGTGCTTGGAGGAATAGGAGGGGAGGCACTAGATGGAGCATTTCTCCCTTTCCTTTGCCCTTTAGCTCCTGCCCTAGCTGATTGAAACATTCTCTTTCTTGTTTGATGGTTAAGCTTGCAATCCTCTCCACAAATCCACCCCCAATGCACTTGGAATCCCTTGGAAAGCCTTCAAATCTTCTTCACCTGCACATAAAGCTCACTCTCAAGCTTCTCCACACTTGCAAATGACAAAAAAGAAGTGAAATTTTGTTTTTAAAGTGACCTCGGGCGGCCTTTTGCGCGGTTTTCGTGTCTTGGAATTGGGACATGAGTCGCACAGTCGGGGACACGATGGGAAATCGTGTCCGACACGACTTTTGATCATGTCCTGATTTCGGACATGATCAAAAGTCGTGTCGGACATGATTTCCCATCATGTCTGTGTCCGACACAACCCCACAGGACACGAGGGGCATTTTAAACGTGTCCGGTTTCATAGATGTTGACTAAATACTGAAACCATTTTGCATCTATATAGATACTTATGATTAGGAATAAATTTGTGGTGGAGCGGTTCATTTATGTCTGACTATAATTCTGATGTTGACAACCTTTAGTTGACTTCTTGTATCAATTGCCAATAGAGTATGCAAAAGGAAACATCATTAAAGTGTGGCTAAAATTAAGTTTCTCCTGATTTCATTTATGAATGTTCATGACAAGATCATCATGTAGCTTGACTGAGTTGTCTGACAGTTTGTTTCAATGTGTGTATTTTTTGTCCTTCCTTTATGTTTAGAAGGATGTAGATTTCATTTTCCGGTGACTGTTTTTGCATGTATCTTATCTAGCCCCGAACTCTGGTAATGGAGCCGATCTCGAGAAGTATTCGTGGACACAGACTTTAGCAGAGGTTACTGTTTCAATACCTGTTCCACCTGGCACCAGAAAAAGTGCCATTGTCTGTGACATAAAGAAGAACCATCTAAAGGCAGGGCTGAAAGGGCAACCTCATGTCTTAGCTGTAAGTCATTTGTTTAAGTTTGAGCTTTATCAAATTAATTATTTTACTAATCCAATATACATGGCCTGTATTTCTTACCGGATGTTAGTGACTGGACATGGTTGATATAGCATTCAATTCTAGGCATCTTTGTGTTAAGTGGGAGGTTCTATTGGTTAAAAGGATATTCATATTGTGTTTGGATTACTGGGAGCTTGTTGTAAATTGTTTTTGTAAAGCCCTTGTGAATGATTTTTTTCAGGGTGAGCTCTTTGCAGCAATAAAGACAGATGAGTCCTTCTGGAATATAGGTATGTTTCAAGCGCATTCTTTGCCTTTGCTGTGTATCTATTATCATTAGTTATTCATAATAGATGGTTTTTGTTGATGTAAAACAGAGGATGGGAAGGTCCTATCAGTTCTTCTGACAAAACAAAATCAAATGGAGTGGTGGAATTGCGTTGCAAAGGGTGAGCCAGAAATCAGTACTCAAAAGGTAGAACCTGAGAATAGTAAGCTATCTGATCTGGATCCAGAGACACGACAGACAGTTGAAAAAATGATGGTATGGATGAGTCTTCTCTGCTAATTAGTTCTATTTGTTAGACCACTGCAGAAATTTCAGTTATCTGCGATGGCAATAGTGATTCTTGCTTTAGATGTATGAATAGTGACTGGCCAATTGTCCTGTTCTTTTGCCAAGAATGGTTTTGATTTTCTAATAGAATTAACTCCTACCAATTTTTGGTGAAACTAATTAAAGTTGTGATGACAGACATATTTCTAAAAGCTCCAGACATATAGTTCTCAAAGATCCTTTCTAAATATATTTTTCTCGAGCAAATTTGTCTTTTTTACTCTAGGTAGCGTAGATTGCTACTGCGTGACATATTTTATGATATAATTGCCTGGATAAACAGACAAAAGTGATGTACAACGTACAGTTTTCTTTAGAAGTGAAGAAACAGGATTTCCAAATACATCTTTAACTTCTTAGCTTAAGTTTATGATTATAGTTCGTTAATGAATTTCTTTTGTGTTTTAGTATACACTTTCATTTTAACTTTTTTTTTTTAACTCTGCTTCTACAGTATGATCAACGACAGAAAGCCATGGGATTACCTTCAAGTGATGAACAACAAAAGCATGAAATATTGAAGAAATTCATGGCTCAGGTTTGATTGGTGTCTTGGGACATTGCATGTCTGAAATATTTTTCCTTTGATAACTGTTTTTCAGTCATTTCTAATTAATACATCTCTCTCAATGTCTGCAGCATCCTGAAATGGATTTCTCGAAGGCAAAGATATCGTAAATGGATTTTTTAAAACTGTTATAGGGGATCTTGAAGGAATTCAGTGTGCTATTTATTTTTTGTGAACTGGTATAGGGGATCTCCAAGAAATCATATTGTTGGATTTTCTTGCATGTCAACAGAACTGATATGATGCATTAGAAGATGCTCTATGCTACATTTTAGTCACTCTGGAAATATCGAACAATTGGGTTCTAGTTTTGTTTTGTTATTGGTGCAATTATCTCGTTAATGCTTCGGCCATATTACTCATTTTCCATGTCACTTGAAATGTTCTATGGTGTTTTTTTAATGCCACTTCCTTAGTACTATAACATTAAATTAGCTGCAATGTGTAGCAATAAAGTTTTACTTGGAAGATCACAGATCCAATGCTTTGCAATAAAGTTAAATTAGGAATGCTATAACTGCAATGATTTATAATGGAGTTGGAGTTGTATTTGGAATGCTATTTAGCTGCAATAATTTATTGTAGGTGTTTACTCCCTTTGGCTAGTGTTTTTTTTTTAAATTAGTTAAGCTATGGGTTTTGAGGTTGCTCAGAGTGTATTTGATTAAATCCAGCCTGTTTGGAAGGTAGTCTTTGTAATATTGAAGATAATTTGTGGGGAATGTGCTTCTGGTCATTATCATAGGCTGTGGGTTTTGAGGTGGGTAAGAGTGTATTTAATCAAATCCCGCTTGTTTGAAAGGTAGTCTTTGTAAATATTCAAGATAAATATGCTTAAATATTCTTATGGAGATATCTCAAAATCATGTTTTAAAGAACCCACAGTCGATTTCTCCATTGTTCAAATTCTAGTTTCCTTCCATATCGATACCTCGATATTGTTTTTGTTAAGAGTTAATGTTCTTGATATCCATAACCCACATTTGATACTCAATATTGTTTTTATTAAGAGTTAAATGTTCTTGATACCCATAACCCACAGTTGGATTTCTCCATTGTTCAAATTCTAGTTTCCTTTCATATTGATACTCAATATTGTTTTTGTTAAGAGTTAATGTTCTTGATACCCATTCTGTTGAGAGTTTTCTTTTCATTTTGTTAATAGTTTTCTTTTGGAAAAGATTCTTTTAGAGGTCATATGGTAATGCTGAAATTCCAGTTTCCTTCCACAATAGTACTCTGCCTTTTAGAGTGTTTAAAAAAGGCATTTTTAGATGTGAAGATGTCACATTGTAATGCTCCAATGATTTGATATTATATTTGAGAAAATTCTCACTCAAATGTACTTGAGTTCTAATATCACTCATCACTAAATATGATTTATTTGTTTGGATGTATGGATCACTGTTAGGTACCTTGAATTCTGATATCACATGTTTATGAATGTGTTGGTATTATAATACATTTATTTGGATGTTACTAGATTAGAAATCGAAGTCTTTCATATCAATTAATGGGAAATCTACAATTAGGATTGCCTAGTCTTGAATAAATAACTAATTCAAATATATTATTAATGGTCCGTCCTTGTACCCAAGAGAATCATCCTGTTTCATAATATTATTAATGGTCCAGATTCTGTTTTTAGAGTTTTGTTTTATGTACAAAGCAAAGTTGCAGAACTCTTTACCGACATTAAACTTTATAATAGTTATTACAATTCATTGTTCCTATGTTTCAAAATTAAAATCTCCATATTCAATCATTCAAGGCATTGCAATTGATCGTTTCTATATTTCAAAATCAAAATCTCCATATTCAATGTGAATGCTTGAATTATTATAAAACATTTTTTTTGTTGTCAGAGCTTAAATTATCATCAAGCAATTTTTACGCAAGGCATGGCCTAGCATTTACTTACAAAACATAATCACAACATAGTTCAGCTTAAGAATCTTTTACAACATTAAGAATAAACATAAATCAAATAACACAACTAATTAAGAATCTTTTACAACATTAAGAATAAACATAAATCAAATAACACAACTAATTGAAAGTAAAGACATGACTAAAATTAAAAATTAAACTGAAGATTAAACATAAATTGATATCAAAGACAAGACCAAGATCAAACATAAACAAACAACTAACAAATCTACGAGTTTGATGATTTGGATTTTTTGAGGTTTTTGGTTGGAATTTGGTGATTTTCTTTTTTATCATATCCAAATTTGGTGGTGTTCAAATCATGTTTCTGAATGCATAAATTGATTCAGTGCCTTCAATTATCTCCAGAGCACCCCAATATGTAAATTTAACCACTGTTTTTTGAGATTTTAGGAATTCCTTGAATTTCCTATCAGATTTTATGGAAAATGTATTGGAAAAACTTGTCGGGAAAGGTTCAAATTGTCAAACCTTTAAACTACTTTCACTAATAATACACATTTAATTAGAAACATAGATATGAGAGCCGAGTCATTTTGTAATTGCATCGAGTGAAACGAGGTGCTCTATAGCCCAGTATGGGGGAGATCTTCTAACGTCATGTACCATTACATCTAATAAAACGTAAAAATGTAGCGTTACATCTAATAAAACGTAAAAGGTGATTGCGCGTAAAAATAAGTAAAAAGAAGTAAAGTAAAGTAAAGTAAAGTAAAAATAAGTAACGTAAAGTAAAGTAATTATGGGGGAGATATTGTAACGTTTGTGATATAATGTTTGTTACTAACAAAATAATTAAAAAAATTCATGTCCACTCATAAAAAAAATATTATGGAAAGTATTTTAAAAAAATCCACTTTGGTTCATAAAATAAAATATTATGAAAAGTAATTAAAAAATAGATTTTCGTTTATAAAATAAAAACTTAAAACTTAAACAGGATCTATCAATCAAAAATTTCTTGAGTTTAAATTTAAAAAAAGAAATACACCTCAAGAAATTGGATCCCTCTCGGTGCTTGATAGATATGTGTTTAAGATGGATCTATGCTGGTAGGAGAGCGAGCGTTTGTCTCTCAAACCTCATTCTTGAGCATCTATCTTGATTGATCCAATGTGTTGTCATTAAAGAAGGGATTGATTAGTTCAATTGTCAAATCAAAGGGTCCATGATGTCCACTCTATAACTTGGTTTGTTGACTTGTTTGTTTGCAACTTTATTTCCATATTTTCTAATATATTTGTGAACCAATTCAAGTTTGACACAGGATTAGCCTTTTATTGGAGAATGCTTTGTTTCTACAAGAAAATATGATATCCTTGCATTTGTCCTTGGGCCTTTGACAAGGTCAGCCTTGGATCTTGATGTTTAGCTTCAAATATATTTTTTCTTTGCATTTCATAATGTGGGTGTGTGAAAGCAACTTGGACTAATATTGAAAGGCAAAGACCTAAGAATTTAATTAAATGCTAAATATCTAGCCAAAAGAAGATATACAAGAAGGTGCAAGTACGAAAAAGTCTCAATGCTAAAGTAGATTTTGGAGAGGATGTGTGCCGGGAGCTAAAGTAGAAGTTGTTAAGAATGTGTGAGGGGAAGGTTGAGGAGAAGAAAATCTTGATAGAAGTCTAGTTGCTTGAGTGAGTTTCAGGGGTGGAGAGTTGGATGGAGGACCTCGATTTCGATGCTATCTAGAGCTTGAGTTGGTGTCGTGCACATTGTGTCTTGGAATGTCAACTACTCATGGGTCTTGAGGAGGTCATTTGACCCCTGAAAGGAGTGGGGGGTTGAGAGGTAACATGAGCTCACATCGATTTGTGTCTTTAATCTCCACTTGCTACTTGTGCCAATTCAATGGGAAAATGGAGAAATATGAAGTGATCCTCTTGAAGGTTGGGCCGAGCATGTAGAGATTGAGTTATGTTTGAATACTTCCCTCATGAAGAGGGAAATAAGTCTTTTGTCAAGTCAGTGTAAAAATGTGGATAGTGAGCTCCTCAAGTCTTCAAATAGGTAGTATCTCCCTTTGATCTCAAAGTAAACAAGGCATTGAAAAATGGGATGTTTCTTATATTTGGCTCTTGTAGGTAACATAACTTGCAAATCTTGTTTGGTTGTGGGTGGTGCTGTGTTGTTTGACTCAAAGGTTTGTTGGATCCCACTTGAAAGAAATCAAGTGAGATTCTATGTGCCATGCATCTAATGTCTACTTGTGTACGAATGTTGGATGATAAGCCCCCCTCAACTTGAGAAAGTGCTCAACATATAAGGCCTCCCACAACTTGAGAATGTCCTTAGCATAGAAGGTCATCTCTCAACACAAGAAAGTGCCATCTTTGAGTCAAGATCCTCTAAAGGTGCAATTTGGGGGACTTGGATATAATGTCTATAATTGTCCTCTTTGATGGCTTAGTTTAGGGTTTGCTTGGATGATAGGGGATGACCTTGCACGTTTAGGTAGTACTCAAAATGGGGAAGATGGTCTTGAGAAATGGCCATTGATTGAAGTAATCAAAAGATATTTGAAAACCAACAATCAACAAGCCTTAGTGGTTGACTGAGTTAATGTCATATGTGGAACATAGTGATAAGCAAGCATACCTATTTTGCTTAGAAGCCAAGCCCCCAAAAGACTCGGTTCCATGAAGGAACAAGACCAATGGAAAAATCAAGATGAAGACAAGAGGCCCCAAAATCCATGTTTTCTTATTTCGGATGATTTCCTGGAGGAGAGTTTGGATTCTCTCTAACTCAGTCTAATCAATGCGAAGCTTACTTTGTCCCTAGATCTCAAAATTGTAGAGGATTGTTGTCACGTTGATCATGTCTAAGGGGTGCATCCTGGATGAGATGTCCTAGAAATGGTTATGGAAACAATGTCTCAAGAAGGGAAAGGGACTTGTATCCCTTGTTGATTCAGGGTTGGAGGGCATGTTGAAATGATGTCCCTTGAATTGAACTACAAAATATGTATTAGTGGTAGTGATTATGATCCCTTGATAAATGCAAAAACCATAATCAATGAGAGAATGCTTCAACATGTTGAGGATCATAACCTTGCTTACCCTAGTTAATTGTCAACTATCGAAGGTCACATACATTGGACAAAGAATTATTATTCCTTTGGAGGTCCTAAGGAGACAAGGATGGGATGGTCAAATCATTAAAAAAAATAGACAGATATCAACACATGGTGTAAATTACAACTATCGCAAACCTAAATACGCTTTGAGAAAAGAATTTGTCTCATCAATATATATCCCAAAAGAGTCGGCAAGAGAGAGCATCCTTGGTTAACCTCTAAGGTGCTTGGGTTGAAATCTAAAAGGTTGTGAGTAGTATGGAACCAATGAGGAACTTAGAGTCTCATGATGGAATTGAAGAGTCTTTGAAATGTCAATGCCTTAGAGCCCATGAAATATGGCCTCTTTTGTACCATGTTGAACACTTTCCAAAAAGTTCACAAAGCAGTGAAAGACTTTCAAAGAGTGATGGTGAGCCTCCTCAATAATGGCCTTGAGTGTTAGTGGAAACATTTATGCCCTCTAACCCTAAGATGCCCAGTCCTTAGGGTTTTATCTATGCCTAGGGCACCCTAGTACTACGACACACCGGGATAATTATCATGCTCATAGGTTTTACCCCAGTGAGAGTAATAATTATGAATTTTCACTGAATTTTGACTAACTAAAATAACCTAATTTATAAAGTTCCATAGGTTTGCTGCTTATATAGCTTGGAGAAGACATGTTTAATCATGATACTTACATAGTGATTTGGATTTGCATTAGCCCTCAATTTTGGGATCTAGTATATGATGTGCTAGGACAGAGCTCAGGGAAAACCATAACAAGCAACACAATGAACTAATCAACAATGTGAGAGTCAAGAGAGTGAATATCGGTTGACAAAATTGGCTTGAATGTCTCTTTTGTCGGTAATGTTGCTAGAGCTTAAGAATTTCACATGTCTAATTTTGTTGAAGGAGAAAATATGACGATTTTTTTTAGGGGGAGGGGGTGCAATATGAATAAGGCCCTGAGCAAGGACATCATAAAGGGAGGTCATATGAGTAAACACCGAATAGGGGTCTAAATATAAGGAGTAAGTGGCGTGTCTAGGGAAAAAGGGCATGCCAAAAGGTTTTTGAGGAGTGGTAGAGGGATTTACAAAGCTCATACTTTTGCTATGAAATACAATACCCTAGTTTTGACCCTTGGTATGTATTAAATTAGATTATGCAAAATAATGTAAATATGCTAGTAAGGATTACTAGTGTGGAGTTCAAGGCTGTAAGATACCAACCACGAATAGGCTAGAATCTCAACTCAAAATACAAATTTTAAGCAAATTTTTAACTAGTAAATTTTACAATTTTGGTAAATAGCATAAAGACAGTTCTGACCGATGGATACCCACCCCAAGGATCATAGGGAAGAATTTAGGTTCTGGTTTTTATATGTGAAATTGTGCAGCAACAAGGTAGAAGCAGGGCAAACTTCCAAGTCCTATGCACAAAGCACTGGAGCCATTTAATTTTCAACAGTCAGCCAGAGTTGGTGTTTACTTCGATGCTTCCTGGGCCTTCCGGCGTATGCAAAATAGACCCGGGTGTTGGGAAGGATTATTAAACTGATATTTGTGTTCATGGAGGTATTTGGGATAAAAAATCAACAATTAAACACTGGATTAAGAGTTGGGGGGAAATTGCTGTGAATTGGACTACTGAACTAGTTTTAATGGTTGACTTCCCAAACATGGTACGACCCTATCAAATTCAGTATTTTAAGGTTGGAATGTGTTCTAGGGGCTGTTCATGAACAACATCAATTGACATAATCGAATTTGGATTTGTATAACTCAGTTTACATTAATTTTGGTAAAACTAGTCAAATTAAAAGGGCCAAAGAGCTAGGCTTTAATGTAATAATTGTGATTTGACCTTAGGAACTTTAAATGCTGTAATTAATGACTGAAAATAATTAATTACCCTATATCAGACTTGTACTAATGATCATATTACAAAAATTACCCACAGATAGATTTCAGTATGTTGCACAACCATAACTAGCTCCATTCTCAAGCAAAACTGGCTAGTCTTTGGATTTGAGTATTAGGATAGCTACTAAAGATTCTAGAGACATTAACATGAATTATTTCAGAATTAATAAGGATCATTTAGAATAGTAGAAACTTAATAAATCATATCTTTATAATGTTTGATAGATCTATGCTCTCCAAAAAAAGCAAGAAGACCTTTATAGCAGAGATCTCTTGCAAATGATAGGACTATACTGTTTCAAAATGGAAGAATGAGAAGAGAAGGGTCCTGGATATGAAATAGGATGGAAAGAGGATATTATTGCAGCTGCATATGGGCAGCAACACAACACCAAATATCCTCAAGGGCACATCCACCTCAAATTCTCTCTTTGAGCCAAAAACACCTCATAAATCATCCTCAACCCACACACTTCTCTGCTTCTGACTGGAGGCTTGAATTCTTCTTAGTACTGGAGTGAATAGACCTGCAAATAAAATATCCATGGCTGCAATTGATGAAAAGATATCAAAGAATGAGAAGTAGAATAGAAGGAATGGGGCTCATCTCCCATTGGTTGGCTAGGGCGCATCACCTTGCCTTGAGAAGCATAGAATGCTCACACATAAATTCAATTTGACAAAAGATGTGAATTGGAGTTGGAATCATTCTTTTATCGAATTTAGGGGGAGGGGGTGCAATATGAATAAGGCCTTGAGCAAGGACATCATAAAGGGAGGTCATATGAGTAAACACTGAATAGGGGTCTAAATATAAGGAGTTAGTGGTGTGTCTAGGGAAAAAGGGCATGCCAAAAGGTTTTTGGGGAGTGGTAGAGGGATTTACAAATCTCATACTTTTGCTATGAAATATAACACCCTAGTTTTGACCCTTGGTATGTATTAAATTAGATTATGAAAAATGATGTAAATATGCTAGTAAGGATTACTAGTGTGGAGTTCAAGGCTATAAGATACCAGCCAAGAATAGGCTAGAATCTCAACTCAAAATACAAATTTTAAGCAAAATTTTAACTGGTAAATTTTACAATTTTGGTAAATAACACAAAGACAGTTCTGACCATTGGATACCCAACCCAAGGATGATAGGGAAGAATTTAGGTTCTAGTTTTTATATGTGAAATTGTGTAGCAACAAGGTAGAAGCAGATCCAACTTCCAAGTCCTACGCACAAAGCACTGGAGCCATTTAATTTTCAACAGTCAGCCAGAGCTAGTGTCTACTTCGATGCTTCTTGGGCCTTCCAGCATATGCAAAATAGACCTGGGTGTTGGGAAGGATTATTAAACTGATATTTGTGTTCATGGAGGTCTTTGGGCATAAAAAACAGCAATTAAACACTGGATTAAGAGTTGGGGGGAAATTGTTGTGACTTGGACGACTGAGCTAGTTTTAATGGTTGACTTCCAAAACATGGTACGAACCTCCCAAATTCAGTATTTTAAGGTTGGAATGTGTTCTAGGGTCTGTTCATGAACAACATCAACTGACAGAATCGAATTTGGATTTGTATAACTCAATTTACATTAATTATGGTAAAACTAGTCAAATTAAAAGGGCCAAAAGCTAGGCTTCAATGTAATAATTGTGATTTGACCTCAGGAACTTTAAATGCTGTAATTAATGACTGAAAATACTTAACTACCCTATATCATACCTGTACTAATGATCAGATTACAAAAATGACCCACATATATATTTCAGTATGTTGCACAATCATAACTAGCTCCATTTTGAAGCAAAACTGGCTAGTCTTTGGATTTGAGTATTAGGATAGCTACTAAAAATTTCAGAGAAATTAACATGAATTATTTAAGAATTAATAAGGAGCATTTAGGACAGCAACAACTTAATAAACATATCTTTACAGTGTTTGATATCTATATGCTCTCCAAAACAATCAAGATGACCTTTCTGGCAGAGATCTCTTACAAATGATAGGACTATACTGTTTCAGAATGGAAGAATGAGAAGAGAAGGGTCCTGTATATGAAATAGGATGGAGAGAGGATGTTATTGCAGCTGAATATGGGAAACAACACAACACCAAATCTCCTCAAGGGCGCATCCACCCCAAACTCTCTCTTTGAGCCAAAAACACCTAGTAAATTCTCCTCAACCCACACACTTCTCTGCTTCTGACTGGAGACTTGAATTCTTCTTAGTACTGGAGTGAATAGACCTGCAAATAAAATTTCCATGGCTTCAATTGATGAAATAATATCAGAGAATGAGAAGTAGAATAGAAGGAATGGGGCTCATCGCCCATTGGTTGGCTAGGGCGCATCACCTTGCCTTGAGAAGCATAGAATGTTCACACAAATTCAATTTGAGAAAAGATGTGATTTGGAGTTGGAATCATTCCTTTATAGAATTTAGGGTGACCCGATGAGAAAGTTGAATAGCTTGGTGATCTGTGAGAACCCTTCCACATGGGCCACCCATGAGTGGATATACTTGCCTTGCTTTTTCCTTATAAGCTTTCATTTCCTTTAGAAACTGCGCCCCATTTTGTCTCAAGATGTTTCCTGCTTTGTTAGAGTTTCCTGCTTTGTAGATTGAAATCCCTTTTTAGAAACCGTGCCTCCCTTTATCTAAATATGTTTCCTGCTTTGTAAACTAAACTCCCTTTGGAAACCGCGCCCTCCTTCTACTTTTTCTGGTTGTTTCCAATTTCTTGCTTTTAGCAACTTCTTACACCTTTCCTCCTTTTGTTCTTTTCCCAAATTTGACAGATTGCTTTAGCCACCTTTCTATTTTCTTGCCTCTAGTTCCATTTTGGAAACCTTATCCTCATGAGGGTGCCCTCTTGGCCCACTTGCTCCATTACTTAGGAATTTAATTACAAAAATTAATTAAAATTAAGAAAAATAATTCCTCCACTTGATTTAGGCTAAATTTAATCCTATGCATGCATAATAAAATGAAATTATTTTCCTTAGGGGTTATTTTGTCCCCTTTTACCCATGGTCACTGGATTAGCCAAAATTGGGGACATAACAAAGGCCAAGGCTCGACTAGTGAATGGCTAGGCATGCATGATGTAAATCCATATATGGGCCATGCGATTGGATTTTCATGGACTTAAAGCCATGTAAATAAATAAGTTGGAATTTAATATAATGGTCCAAAATGGTTGTGTATAGAGCACTAGAGGGGCGATGATTCCACTTGAGGGGAAGAGGAAAGGGGGCCCATGGAAGAGTAAATAATTTTTTGCTAAGTGTTAGCCTTAAAACTCATATATTTTCTACTATGTGCCTTAAATAAGCCCTTTACATCCTTTGACTTATTAAAACCAATCACTGAATGCATGTGAGAGATAGGTGGAAAAGTCTTCTCACAAAGTTATGGAAGTATGGGTTGAGTACACTTCTGAGGATTGTAAGAGTCCTACATCTTATGGTCAAAAGTAATATCGATTTTCTTTTCATCAATTCTCTCCTTAACATTGAATCTATCACTTACTCCATTCATTGAATGTGGAGGCTCTACATAATCCATGACGTTCTTAACATTTTTCCAATTACCAAATTGAGAAATTAACTAGAATTAACACTATGAAGAGGAAATTGTAGATATTAGAGTGAAGAATGATGGCTATAGGTGAGAAGAGGTTGGGCATGTTAGGAAACCTTCACCAGTTGTACATTTATTTCTCTTTGAATGCTTGAGAAGCCAACTATTAATTTTTATGGGAAATCCTCATAAATCATACAATATGTTGGATTCTTTCTACACACACTAAATAACATTGTAAGGGAAGGGTGCTCTGAGGGATTTTTGAGTAGAGAAAGGGTAGGCCTTCCTTGTGTTGTGTGGGGTAGTGGAGGAGAGTTCCATTGTTGCGATGGCTAAATGAGATGCTTGCACTACTATGTGGTGAGTAGATTGGATAAGCATGAGAGAAGTCCATCCATATCTCTAACATTTTCCTAAAGAGTGGCACACGTCTATCCTATTGACAATTCGTATGTGTTGGGAATGTGGGGGGGTCATAGAGGGTGCAAGAGAGGAACCCCTGATTTGAAAATTTCTAGACCCTTCTAGTGTATTTTGATTCCTTCTGGAATCCTCATATGTATTATATAAAAAGGTAGTGGCCCTTGGCATTGTATCACAAGAGAATAAAACATTGTAGGTTTTTTGTTGAGTAATTATAAAAGATTGAAGTTGCCATCATCTCATGGTTTTACCTGTGCACATTAAGGATTCCATGTAAATCTCATGTTCCATTTTTATTGTTGTTTGCTTCTATTTTTATATTTTTCTAACAATTATAGCTCATCATGATTCCAACTTTTGAGTAGTACAACAAACTACCAAGATTAAATTGGGCCTTAGAGACCAACAACCCATAAGCTCTCGCACTAGATGGTTTGTGTGGAAGGACTCAAGGAAAAGTAGGCAGTGTGAATGGCCTAGATCTTATTGGGATGTCTAGATTCATGACCCATGTTACATCGTGATGGGATGTTCCACTAAGGTCCAGGAGGGGCGAAGATCGTGCAAACAACCTAGATCTTATTTCTCTATTTAGATTGATGGTCCACATATCTTTATGCTAGACCATATCTTCAGGGTCTCAAAAAAGTGAAGGCAGAGGGGATTTCTTGGACTTTATTGTGTTGTTAGATCAATGGTCAAGAAATGATAATGGGGGATCCTAGGAGAGAGGAGTTCCGATGGGTTAAGTTTTCATGAATGATCATGATTAAATTAGGAAGTGGGATCAACGTCTGAGATTTGTATATGGGATTTCTTTTCATCAGTTTAAAAATTGTGGCACAGGGAATCTCTAAGGGAATGAAGACATGGAGGAATTAGGTCAAAGGGAATATGACATGGTAGAACTAAGGGATGCCACACAGGATCGAGGTGGGAAGAATTCCACATCATCACCTTTATGTGTCATGCCATGTCAATAGACATAAAAGTACAAAAAAAGTTTGGAGCTTTTTCTTATTTCATCCATAAAAGAAGAATATTAAGTCAAATTTTGATGAAATTTTAGAGGTAAGTCCATGTTGTGGAAGACTATAAAATTTCTAGTGCTAGTGAATGGTTGATTTAGTTCCATATTTCCACAAATTATTGAGGCTAAGCCAACTAAGTTAATAGGCTAGAAACCATGGGAACCCATTCAGTGTCAAGGATATGGAAAACATCACTTGCTAAAAAAATGTTCACATAGGAATTGGAGTGTCAAAGATGTTCAAAACATTGAAGAGGCTACAACTGCTGGGTATGTAGTAAGGCCTATCTCTACGATCTATGCTACACTAGAGGATAACCAAGCAGATCACCAATCAACTATGGTTGAGGTTGAAGGCAAGATTGCTCAACAATCTATTTCTACTTTAATTGATCCTTGGATCTGGTCATAGTTATGTTACTCTATAATTGTTGGAATTTGTGCTCTTGATAACATCAAGCATATAAAATCATGGTTGGTCCAACTAGCCACTGGAACCTAGAGACATGTTAGTGAAGTAGTGGGAAAATTCCATTAGAGATGGTGGACTCTTCGCATGGGAAATTATTATGATGTATTCATTGAAATAGATTGGTTGGAAGTACATAAGTTAAACTTGATTGCTACAACAAAAAATTTGAATGCATTGGTGAAGAAGGAAACCCAAGGATAGTAAGGGGAATTCCGTTTTTTTTGTTAGGTAGATTTCAACCTTGCAATTGAATAAATGTTTAAGAAAACATTTTCAAGTATATGTATCCCATGTATTAGACTTAGAAGAACATAAAGATCCCAAGATGGAAGACTATCATGTCTTGCCAGATTTTAGTAATGTGTTCCTTGATGAAGTGGCAATACTTTCTCCAAAAATGGATATTGATTTCACTAGTGTCCAAGACACCTTATAGAATGAGTACACTAAAATTATTGGAATTAAAAATGCAATTACAAGAGTTATTGAAAAATAAATAGATTTGAGCAAGTGTGCTCCATGGGGAGAACCATTGTTGTTTGTGAAAAAAAATAATGGAACCCTTAGGTTGTGTATTGATTACCTGTAGTGAAATAAGTTTAATATGAAGAACACATATTCTTTACTTTGAATTGATGACCTATTTCAACATATGATAGGGGCAAAGGTATTTTTAAAGGATTGATTTGAGGTTTGGTTACTATCAAATTAGAATCAAGGAAGAAAACATCCACTCACTACTACATTTGGGGTCTTAATTCGACATTTGCACTCATGTTTACTGAAAACATATTTCTTCAACGTCGAATTGAAGTTGAATAGGCTGAAAATTTAAGAGAAAATTCATTAATGATGTCTCGAGAAACATTGCTTAAGAGAGCTTGGATGAGTGATGTCTCTTAAGCCACGTTTCCTAATGTCGGTTAAGCCATGTTGCCTAATGTTGCTTAAGACACGTTTCCTAGTGTCGCTTAAGCGAAGTAACTTGCACGCCTTCCCAAAGCAATGCTCGAACTATTTTTAGGTATTTTTTCTTTTTCCATGACATTGAAAATTTGATCAAACCAAAGAAAAGAAGACATTTTTTGAAAAATGTCGAGACATGGAGAAATTTGGTTAGAGGTAAATTTTCTTGTGGTTTGAGATTATCCTTTAAACTAAATATTATGCTTGAATAAATTAGAGGATTAATATTTGACATTTCATCATGATGTTTCATTTCACACTCAACTTGGTTGTATGATTTGATTTTCTTAAATAAATGTACTTGCATCTTGGATTCACATGAAGCACACTCCCTCCCCCTAGTCACTCACCTTGACTAGTTTGGTACAACCTTCTATTCCTCCCTCTCTCACTCAAGACTTCCAAATTATAGTGGCTTGAGATAAATTTTCTAACTCAATAATAATTTTTTTTAATTTTAATAAGGATTCACCTAGTTGAATGAATTAGCCCCATCCTTGATGGGCCTTTGCAAGGATACCTTGGGCCTCCTGTACTGGTAAACATTTTTTTCTTATACTTGGATTGTGCTATTTTCTCTCATCCTTCCTTCTTTGTTCTAATTTATCCTTTTACAAATTCTTGTTTCTTGGTCACTCCACTCTCTTTCTTTACCTATCAACTGGTTTCTATCTCCCTACATCATCATTTCAAGTAGGACCTGACTTGAGACAATTTCATATTGGTGTGATTAACCATTGTATTATCCCTATGAGACATGGAATGTGGTTGTTGCATCTTATAGATTGCATCTATGGATTACCTTACCAACCATACCTCTGACATTTCTAACTTTCCCTCGTTTCCTTCAATAGGCCTACCTTATCACCACCTTCCTTATTGTCTCTTTATTGGAATCCCATTAGCATCATCACCTTGTACCTCTTGCTTTTTGTTTATCCCTTGTCCTTTACCTAAGACTTTTTGTCACTATTTTATTTGACATTGCTTAAGAGATGTGTCAAACGTCCATGGAATGATGCTTAAGCGTCATCTATATTTCCACATATGGAAAGCGTCATCTAGGATTAATTCATTTTACCACGTTTATGTACGTAAACTATTTAAAACACTACCCCTTAAAGAGACATTTTGCATAGAGTTGATTTTTGTTAATACTTTTTTAGTTTTATATTTGTAAATTTGTTTGTCTTTATTATTAGTGTACTAATGATTGTTTTTTGTATTTTGTTGATATAAAGAACAATGTCGGGTAGCCCTATGCATGGGTTCGTTAGTATATTCGAATGAAATGCTACTATGCAGTAAGTTCTCGATTCTGTATTCGGTATCACTAGAAATTGTGATAAAGCATCTGATCAGAATCAACCCAATCTTGATCATGATATTGTGATGGAAAATGTTATTTCCCTTGTACACAATGCAAAGGGATAGAGAGAAGAATACTTGTTTAGTAGAAAACTAGGAATGCTGCTTAGAGCATGGACACTTGGAAGGTGGAAAAGAATATAACCCCTTTGTAAGATATCGAAAACATGTTTTTATCATTTTTCAATATTAATATTTTTCTATTTTGATACTTATTGTATTTAATTTGTCATAATTAATACAAAGACAAGACCACCAATGCTTGGAAATCCACACACTACAATTCATAGTAGATATGGCTAGGGTGATGAAATTGAAGTTGATACAATGGAAGCAAATGACCCTAATATTATTGTGAATGAAGGGATAAATAGATTGATACATGACACATTTGTTGTCATGGATGAAAATGCACCTGCGAATGAGATCTATGAAAATGTTCATGATGTACCTCTTATTGATAAGGCACAAAAATCCTTATACAAAGACTCAAAGACACTTCTTCTCTTTGCTCTTTTCTTGCCGGTCAACTTGAAGGTAATGAATGGTATTTCAAACATAGGAATGATGCACTTGTTAAGGTATACAATTTTTATATGTATATAATTATAATTGTTTGTGATTTATTTGTGGTTGTAATATATAGGCCCTTAATTTTGATTTTCCAGTATATTAATTTAATTTTTCTCATAGATTGTTAAGTGATATTATTCTACCATTGTTAAATATATTTTTTTTCAAAGAAAAAAACATATCTTCTTCAGGGAGTCCGATATTTATAGATCAAAATAAGTCATTGATAAACAATCATACAAAAAGGAGATCTCAGAAAGAGCTATTTAGATTCTCATAGGTTTCTATAATAATATTTTGCTTCCTTAAATGCTTTAGATATTTCTATGTTGAGATGAGACAAGAGTGCCTCCTATGAACTCTTCCATCTTGAGAGACCTAGGATGCATCTCAAACCCCTGTTTAGAGAGGAAGTCAACATGAGAATTATGTTCATGGAAAATATGGTTGAAACTTATGGCTTGGAAATTCCTTTGGACTATCTTTAAATTCTCTATAAGGTGCACAAGGTCAATGTACCTTACCTCCAAGAGATCCTTCATTCAATTGATTACGACCAGGGAGTCCTCGAAGACCTAAAGTTGAGAGGTTCCACTCTCAATGGTTGATTTTAGAAGTTGGAACCGTTCCTATAATTCTGCCCAGTTGTTGGTGCCTGCACAAAAAGATCTTTTACCCTGTACTATGTGACCTTCATCCAAGTTGAGAAAAAATCCAATGCCACACTTACTACCTCCCTCTTGAATTGCCTCGTTAAAACAAGCCCATGGGGAATTTATAGGAGGAAGGAAAGGCCTAACCTATCTATCATTTCAATATTTAGTAAATTTACGATAGAAACATAATATAACTTTCACCTAACTGACTAGGGGAGGGATCAGAGGGATCTTGTCTGAGAAAACTACCTAATTTCGTACCAACCAAACCCCCCAATAAACTAGATAAGAAAGAGCATGAAACTCCTTCAAATCTAGAGATGAGAAGTACTTTTGAAAACATTGAACCAAAGATGGACCTGACCACATACCTTCCTTATTTAGAGCCACTTCTATCTCCTTCCAGACTGATCGAGTGAAGCTATAGTCTAGAAAAACATGAGTTGTCAATTCTTCCTCCTTTCTACAGAGAGAACATATACTAGGCACACTCAAATTCATTTTCTGAAGACGATCCCATGTTAGGACTCTGTTCGAGAGAATAAGACACATGTGAAGAGTACTTTTTGGAGGGATTGAAACCTTCCATATTTTCTTCCACCACCATTGTTTAGGGACATTAGTGCTAAGAAACATTGAGTATCCTAGTTTTTCTAAATAATTTTCACATACAGAGTTGTAGATCCAAACCAAAAAATCGACTTCATCCTTGAGTCTGACATAGCATTGGATGAGTTTATGACAATAATGATCCCAAAGTCTTTCCCATTCACCATCCAATATTAACTCTTGGGTTGAGATCCAACCTTGTTTCCATATGTTTGTGTCCCTAGGATTGCCAATTTTATCGAGGGTTTTCATGTTCAATGAGGCCCCTTGGAAGGAACATCTTCTTACAACAAGCCACTATGGAATCCAACCCAATCCAAATTGCTTTTCCTGACTTCCTACTCTCCAGGATAGAAATTTGTTGATCACAAGAATGGATTTGGACATCGCTTTCCAGTGGTTCAAGACTTGAGCAATAGGTTTGGTGTGGTCCCTAATCCAATCTATGACTGAGTCATGAGCAATGTAATTCTCAACCAAAATGGATTTCTAAAGGCTATCTTGCGTCAGAAAGTTCCAGAGTGATTTGGCATCCATAACATGATTAAAGATAATAATATTTTTTAAACCCTATCCTCCATTGGTTTTTGGGAAAGCAATCTGTTTCCATTTGACCAGATGGAAACCTCGGTACTCACTTTGTCCTTGCCACAAATAATTGAAGCATAATTTACTAATTCGAACCAAGGTTGATTTTGGAATATGAGCCATGATATGCCAGTAATCTGGGATTGCTTCCAACATAGATTTGATGAGACAAGCCTTCCACCCCTCGAGATCCATTCATTACACCATAGGTTTATCCTTGCTTCGATTCTATTTACCAACTAGAGTCAATCCTTCTTACCATATTTTTTAGGCTTAAGAGAGAAGCCCATATATTTGATTCCCTCTTCAAGACTTCCCACAACAAAAGGAAAAAAAAGAGTTTCAGAAAGTCCTCGCATCTAAGTGACCCTGAAGCAAGTAAACATATGATTTCCTGTTGTTTATTTCTATACCGGAGGCTTGATAGAATTGGTCAAGAATAAATTTGATCCTTTGACATTGTCACTCTGACCAAGGACATAACTAAAGGATATCATCTATGAAATAATATGAGTTAAAAATTCCCTTCCATTAAAGGAAACAATAGAAATCCTTCTACATCCACGTTCTTCTAAAACGAGTATGCTCAATCCTTCTACCAATAGCATACAAAAATATGGAGATAAGGGGCATCCCTTCCTAAGCCCTCTAAAATATTTGAATAAGGATGAAACCACCCCATTTATCAGAACAATGAAAGATGTTGATTCAATGCACCCCATAATACAATTTTTCATTTGCATACTGAAACCAATATGTACAAGAATTAACTAGATGAAGAGCCATGAAGCCTTGTCATATGTTTTAGAAAGATCCAAATTCAGGACCCCGATCCTTTGATTCAATAGTTTTGTGGTATGCATACCATCTTGAGAAGATCCCATGGCTTCGTGGATGGAGTGAGTCACCTTTGAGGAAACCAACTTGTTCCAGAGAGGATTGGCTTAATCCTAACATCAATAATTTTGGCAGTGATTTTGTAGACACCATTACAGAGGGAAATTGGCCTAAAATCATTGAAGGTATCAGGATGGTCTATTTTAGGGATGAGAGCTAGGAATGTCGAGTTGATAGAGTGGGGGAAAAAACCAGAAATGCGGATCTCCCCCACTACCTTAAGAAGATCATCTCCCAAAATTTCAAAAAAAATTATAAAGAACTCTACATGCCAACCATCCGGCCTCAGACTCTTATCCCTTTGAAAACTATTAAGAACAACCAATAGTTCCTTCTTGGTTATGGGCCTAAAAAATACCTCATTTCCTTCCGTTTCCACCATCCTAGGAAAATTCCTTATAACTTGCAACATGATGTCCATCTGAGTATGGCTAGGGTCCGAGTACAAGTGAGAAACAATTAGTGGCGAGAGTAGATAAGGAGCTGAAACCTCTTACTTTCCAACCTTCCCCATCAAATAATTCCTAGATTGAATTATGTTGTGGCGATGGTTGGCATAATTTTGAAATTTTTTGTGTTATGGTCCCCCACCTCAATCCAAAGTTTCCTACTCTTTAACCACCATTTGATTTCTCCTTCATTAAGAAAAAATTCCTTCTAGTGGGAAAGACAAGTAATATCATGAAGTAATCCTCCAGATAGATATCATTAGGGAAATTTGAGAAATGGGCCTCAAGTTGACTTTCAATGTCCAGTATCTTGGCTTCCTAATATCGTTGTTTCTCTCAATTCCACGAGGATATTCTCACCTTAAGTTGACAAAGTGAATATTCATAATGGATACCTGCACTCTTATTCTCCAAACCTTGAATCAACACTCATGTCTCTTTAACGATCTGCTGAAATTTATGATTCATTGACCAGTTGGAATTATATTTAAAATGGGTTCCAAGATTATTATTAGACAACCCAATCTCCAAAAATATGGGAAAATGATCTAAATAACTATATTTGTGAACCCATGACCTGACAACCCCAAAATATTCGCAAAGGGTCTCATGTATGAAAAACCTACCCAATCGCTTGGCGATACTGTCATTCCTAGACCTCTTATTACTCTAAGTGGGCCTCAATTGCGAAACCCATCTCCTTTCTTCAAAAAAATCCCACATGTTGGATGCCAAAATATCCTCTCTAGCATGGCTTCCCCAAGATTCTTCTCCTAAAATGACAAAGCTTAAATCCACTCCTACAATGATATTAGGGACTTGGAAACAACTAAGAGACATAATATTATCCCAAAATTCTTTCATGTTGTCATATGACCCATATAAATTGAGAATTAGGAAATGCCTATCCAAATACCTTGAATATACCTTTGTTTCCATCAAGGATGCTCAACCGAAGGATTTTTCCACCACCATTGAGCAGTTAAATCCTAAAACTAGCCTGCCCAAGAGACCCTTGGAATCGAGGGCCAGAAAAGTCTAGAAACTAAAAAATTTCTCCAATAAAGGAATCACAAACTCACCTTTTTCCATGGAATCTTGAATTAACATCAGATCATGTTTCTCTACATCTACCAGTATTTTGATGGATGCAATCTTGGATTGCACTCTCAAGACACAAACATTTAATGAAAGAATTTACATTTGGGAACCTTGTAAAGGGATTTCTCTACTCTAGTCACCTCGTAATACTCAGATGCCTCACATGATAAATTTTGTTCCTAGCCTTCTCCTTATCATGATGCATGCTATATTTTCTACTGAATTTTGAGCGAAGAGCTAGTGAAGGATGATCATACCCAAATACTCCAACTTATTTTTCTCAGGAGCAAAGCATATATGGTCCTTTGGAGCTTCCCTGAGACACTTGGATTCCTCCTACCAAAGACTGATATTTTTGTGCCAAACCCCGATCTGGAATGTTGCTAGATAGGCTCACTACCAAATCACTTGGTAGCTCTCCCACGTTAGAAACCACTAGCTTAGACTTATATCCTTCTTCAATGGAATCTAAGAGAACTGGAACAATTTCGAGAGGGGGAGGAAAATTGAGGGGCAAGGAATCTGACTTATTTGAAGGAAAGTAAGTCAACATATTCCGCCAAATGCATGTCAAATTTCCAAACTGATTGGGAGTGATATCCATACCATTGAATAAATCTTGAAATGGGATTGGGACCTCTAGGTCCTTAACCACCTCCCGATTTGTGGGTAAAATAAAATCCTGCAAAATCATATCTTCCAAGGGAGGAACCTCTTGAATCGGGGGAATAGAAGAGGGCTGAGTTGCACCATCCTTCTTCAGATATTTTGAAATAGTTTCATCACCCTTTAGAGGAAATTTTTCGTTGCCATATCTGTTTCTTAAATTTTATAGCACATTCAACCACAATGTGTCCATACAAGTGACAACTAGCACACTTGAAATGGACGCTCGTATAAACTAGTTAATGTCTAAAAATAACATCCCTAGCCACCAGATCGATAGATTCAAATAAACTGGCTCTCTTTTTAACCTCCACCTAAATTCGAGCTATAGATCATGCTTGGGACTAAAAGTGTAATGCATCCACTGCTACAAATATTCCAATCGCATCCTTGATGGATTTGAACCCTTATTGAGACTAGAATTATAATGGTAGGCATGGAAATTTAACCTATAAGGGGAAGGCCTCCAAAACATCCTTACGGGGGTCTAAAAGAGGGTGCCAAAATTTCAAAACCATCATGTTCTTTCCAATCCCCCACACCCAATTCCAAATATCTTGAGCATCTTCGACATTCTTGAAACCAAACCCAATCCAACCTCTTGCTAACCAGTTTAATTCGGGTGCATTTTTGATAAAAGGGCACCAGTTTTCTTTGATCCATCCTACTATCTCAAATTTCCCAACTCGACGGTCACGAACCTTACCAATTAAGGTTTTTCCAGAAAAATTTGGAATAATACATAATAGGAATTTCCTTACCCACAACTAGTGTGATCCCATAACCCCTAGATTTCACCACCTTAATCTTTTTGTGGGTTTTGGAGGGCTTGGAAAATTTCATCTAGATGACATATCTGCTAAATCCAACTTACAACCAATAAACCTAGAAGATCATGCCTCATTATTTGACGTCAATCCCATCCCATAAGTTGTTACACGAGAGAATGAACAAGGGGTGAATTCATTATGCAACTTCGAAGTCGGATCACGACCCACATTCTCTAGATCCACAACACTTCTCTGATTTGACACCACATCTTTGCCCGAGCACCTTTCTGGAGAAACCCGAGGTGGATCTAGCCCTTGCCATACTTCTAGGCTCGCTCCCACTCCATAACCACATTGGATCATACCATATGGGTACAAATGGCTACTTATGTCAATTGGGGCTCACTCCAGAAGTGTTCGGTTGCCAACGCCAACATTAAAACCCCCATGTTGGGATAAAACCCCTTTCTAAACTTCCTCATCGCTGCACAAGTTATTAAATTTAGATAGAGAGTCTTTAGAGTAGTCAACAAGTTGAACATCCACCTCCCATGGCTATGAGAAACCTGCAATTCAAGCCTTGCTGACAAACCCTACCGAAACCCTAAATCCCATTTTGTTCCTAGGGCCTGCACCCTATTACCCATTTCTTCTATCACCATCAAATACTTTACCTCGCACATATAGAGAAATGTGCACCATTTTGAAAGATATAAAAATGAAGTATAACACAAAGGATGCATGTCCTACTAATCATATTTTATATTATGGACAACATGCATCGAAAAATGAATGCCCTAAATGTAAAATTAGTAGATTTCATATTGATTAGGTAAAAAATAAGGTTCATAGCAAAGTTCTTCATCATATCCTGATAATTACACATTTCCAATTATTGTTCATGTGCAAAAACATATCACAAACTATGAACTATCATGCACGACAAAGAAGTGAATATGGTGTCATGTGAATGCCTGGAGGTGGTTATGCATTTAGAGAAATTGAGGAAAGATGATGCGTTTTTAAAGAAGAACCACATAATGTTAGAATTTCAATGGTAACTAATGGCGTCAATCCATTTGGAGAGTTCAAATCCAATTACTTTGTTTGGCCAATTTTTTGTATAAACAATAACCTTCCTCGAATGGAAATACAAAGGGAGCACACCATGTTGGCAATAATTGTTCTAGGTTCTTATAATCAATATTTTTTTTTTCCATTTTTGCATCTACAAGAACTTAATTATGTATATTACTTTTCAAATAACTAGGCAAGGACCAAGTTAAAGTTATGGATGTATATCTTGAGCCTTTTATAGATGAAATTTTAAAATTATAGGTCAGATCAGTATGTACGACCTCTCCAAACTCATAGGCCAAAAATAATTTCAATTCCATGGAACACTTACATGGACAATTCATGATGCCCTAAGGCTTACACATTTTTGTGGTATGTAAATTTGTAATGTAACACTATATATAATTTATTATTCAGTTTTTTTTGAATATTTTTGGAAGTCTATTAACATTATTCTATAACTTGTAAGGATACAAACAAAGACAAAATATGCATGTCCAATATATGGTCCAAGAAAAATATCTAGATGTTCAAGAAGTTTAGGAAAGGAGGTGTACAACGAGTTTAGGCATTTCCTCCCTAAGGACCATAGTTTTCGAATTACTAAAAGAAATATCTTTAATGGGAAGGAAGAGTGTGGGAAAAATCCGTGAAGAATGATGCCTCAACTATGAAAAAAGGCATTTGAAAAGATTCATGGTAAAAATTGGTTTTAGTTACGTTCATATTTGTCACTTGTATTATTTTTTAGATTTTCATACTTACCTTGATAAAAATACCATCTTCCATTGATACTTCTCAAAAGTCGTCAGGGTCATATTCCATGAGGTTTGAAATGATACTTTGTTCAATTCAGTCGGTTTCCATACTATGAGCATCTACAAGTAGTTCATTTGTTTGACACGATACATATTGGAAAGAATGTCACAAAATGATTAATATATAGGAGGAATAACAAGGAAAAAATCTCTAAAGTTATTAGTGACATTGAGGAATCCAACTCAATGCAAAATTTGAGTCAATTGCCACGATAATGGAAATCCGACCAATATTATTTAGTTATTAACAAAGAAAGAGAGCGCTATTGTAAAATAGGTTGTATGAAAGATCAAATTTCCCACTGGTTTCACATTGAGCATAAATAATATATTAACAAAGCAAGATGATTTTGGTGGGGCTAAAAATCATGATTGACATACCTTTATTAAGGTTTGACGTTTTACAATATTTATTATCTTATGATATATACATTATTTGTTAGTAATATGTGTTCATGTCTATTTGAATTTAAATGATATTGATTCCTTCCTTGTTGTATTATGTTCTACCTCTAGCTCTCCCTAACAAATTTGACAATAAAATAAAAAAAGTTGTATATGATCTCGGTAAGTACAAGAGGCATGTAAATAATTATACTTGAATTATTAATTGTATACCTTGTTAGTATATGTGTTTCTTTCCTTATTTATTTTAATGTTGGCACATAAAATTTCTTTGCAGTAGGTGGTTGTCATCTAAAGAAATACATAAAGAAGATATCAAGTATTGGAAGAGTGAAATTCCTCAACTAATGTGTGAAATGCAGAAGTATCTACGTCTAAAAATTTTAATGCACATAAACAGTACCTCATACACCTAGTGGAGGAGATGGAAATATGCGGATCCATACACACAAGGTCAATTTGGTTGGTGGAGAGGCACTTGAAAGCATTAAGTGATTTTGTTAAACAAAGATCACATCCAGAGGGCTCAATGGTTGAAGGCTATATGCTATATCAATCCTGACTGTATATTTTGGTGAGTATTTTCCCCAAGTAGTGGGTGATATGAATGTGCTTCTTCTTTGGGATGTCAATTCCACCTACAAATTTGGAGGGGAGGTGTTTTTGGGAAAAGGTAGATGGATAAAAGCGAAAGGCAATAACTTTTATTGTATTTACGATCTTTGTACATGCTATTGGAAGCTTGGTTGGTTCAATAATTTTTTTTTCCCCTTCATCCAGATAGTGGAGAGTGGGATGCAATTCATTTATACATTGCAAATAATCTTAATTGGATAAAGATATGGATAGAATGATGCAAATAATTTTACCATACCTTATCATGGAATAGGGTGGTAGAGTTTATTAGAAGATATTTTTTGGATCATGATACAAATCTGATCCAAAAAGAAGTCAAACGAGCATATGGTTCAAAAGATAGAAATGTAAGCAATATTTTACTTTGATTTTTACATTTCAAATCCCAATGTGGTGTTGTTTTTTCTTCCCAAAATTATCTTAAACATATAATTATCAATTTGTGACAATGCATTTATAACATGCCAAGCATGCAGGTGAAACACCATAAATCTATATGGTGTAATGATAGAAAATATCGCATAAAAAAGTTGGATGATAAGAAGAAAACCTATGATAGTGGGATACCTATAATTTTCTAGGTTGCTAATATTTCCCATAGGGGTGACATACATCCAATCACATTGCATTTGAGGTACTATAGCTATTTGGAAGACATATTGGATATAGAATTTACCTTCAAAGTGGTTCTGTTTAAGGTCAAGTGGTACAAACTATTGCTACAAGGTGATGAAAGGACTATTATTGATCATGACAATGGATTTACCATGATTAATAAGACTATTTGTGAGCCAAATACAAATCCCTACGTACTTCCAACTCAATGCGATAAGGTATTTTATTAACATGTACCGGGTAGAGCTGGTTGGTCATTTGTTGTTATATTTGACCCAAGAGGAAGGCATATACAGTATATTTTTCCCGAAGAAGATGTTCGTGATCAAGAAGAGGGTGTAGGAGAGATGGAGGAAGAAGTGTACTTAAATGAAGAGGGGAATCAAGTTGATCTAAGTGTCATTGCCTCACATCTTGATGATGATGACTTAGTGCTAGACATCCCAGTTGTTGTAATGGACAATACTTACAATGATTCAGAAAGGTGGGATACACATTATGATCTTCATGAGTTAGATGTTGAATTGGAAGAAGTTCAAGGTCAATTTGATATGGATATGTAATAGATCTTATTTAATAAATTGATCAACATACTGATTCAAATTGACTCATTGTGTTTTTTATTCTTGATTCGAGAACCTTCTTCATTTATAAAAACATGCACACACCTAATAGTTTATATAAATAGTTTACGTTGTACACAATTGTTGATATAAACATATAAATACAATAAACTATAATTACATAAGTATATAAATCGAATTAGAACTTCAATTTGCATGGATATTATGGTTGCTAATATTTCATCTAATTTCTTTTAGACTACTAGAATCATTATTTATATGCAACATCTGATTTTCATTATAAATTATGTGCATCAATGATATTTGCACCCTTTCAAAAGCTTATAGGTAATTATCTTAAGATATTATCTAGTCTAGTTTGATTACATATGATAAAAATCTCTCTTCTTTCCATCTTTCAACAATTTACTACATTCTTATTATAAAGATAAAGATTAGTGTGCCACTCCACAAAGATATCTATGCAAAGTGTTAAGACATGTGAAGAAAAATTCTATAATAACAAATATGTAAGGAAATACTTGTCCTTCTTTCAGCTAAGTCATCGAACATCCTTAGCTCTTTTTTGATCAATTTGTACTTATCCAATTTCATCTTCTTATCCCCTTAGTATTATACCTAGATCTTTGATATGTATTGGATCATTTCATAACGATTTATTCAAAGGGAATTGCTGAAAACCAGTAATGTCACTTGTGTTCTAAAGAAAATAAGAAAAGAAAAAAGAGAACAGAAAAAGAAGAAAAAAAGAGTTTTACAATGTTTTTCTAACTCTTGTTATTTATGAGTTATAAATTGAAAACACATGGTATTAAGCATAAAAGGAACATTTCACAACTCAAAAATACATTTTTCAAAATCTAAGTGAAAGATCAAGGCATTTCTCCACTATTCACAATGAAAACTACATTCAAGAACTTATTCTCAAAGGTAGTCGATATGGTTGTTTTAAAACTCAGTATTACATTAATATTTGACAGTCCATAGAAGGATTTCAAAATCTTGAGAAATGACTACCATGAAAGCTAATCCATAGTTCCTTCTTCGAAAAGATTTATTGTCACATTGCAAGTAAATACAAGAGAAAATAGTAACCATTTGATCAAGCATGCCTTTAAGCCTAAATTATAGAGTCTATGTAGTGGTTGAGATAAATTGCAGCTCAGATATTCAAAGGAAAACAAGAAAAAATCATCTTCAATATCAACATTGCATTTTCAATTGAAAAATACCAAGGCACCTCAAGCATCTAAATAAAAAGACAGCTTGAGTGATTTAAACGAAATACATGTATGATATGTGCAACTTCTAAGATATGTTACTATTGAAAAAAAATAGTCTCAATTTCAAGGTTGATATACTGTTTAAATGGCCATGACAATTTTCATGGATATTCCATTAACAAATGAATCTCTATGAACTAGCTATCACAATCCCACAATAATAAATAAAATTAAATTTCAAGGATTACCAAGGAAAATGGTATATTGTCACCAATTGTCATAAATATTAAATGCAAATTTCATAAGTATTAAATGCAAATGTCTTTAATATATTTTTTGAGTTTGAGAACAACACACCTCATTGTGATATTACCTCAAGTGACAGAATTCTAGAAATTCTTGATAACAACTATTCATCCTAAATTTTTGCATCATTGTTAATATATCTCACTTTTTCAACGGTTTATTACTATGTATTAAAATTTCCAAATACAAAAGTAAAACGTTCCAAGTCTATAATGGTGACCATGAAAACAATGGGAATGTCACACAACAAACCAAGATTCCAAAATATCTATAAAGTTGAATGAGGACAACAGACCAAGCTTAGAAAATGCCACGATACTCTGAGAGATAGATATAATATTCAGTGCATAAGGATGAGCTTTATTTATACACGAAAAATACAATCCAAATTCTAGTTAGTACATGTTCAAGCAAATCTAATTATTAGAGTTAATCTAATGCGAAACCAAGGATTGATATACAAAAGAAATGCATTGGATAGAGGAGAACTCAATATTAATGCATACCTTACTATCGGGTTGTTGAAATCATTTCACCATTTCGTAGTAAAACCCAACCGTTCCATACAAAGAAAACCAAAGAAAACCACTTAAGATACATGTAAGCAATTTCGAATTATTTTCCTCTCATGCAATCACCCAACACAATACAATCACCCAACACAAGAGTAACACTTTGGATTCATTCCATTCACTCATGCTTTTCAATCATCACATATTCATTTCCATACCATCAATTTTACCTATTATTCATTCCATACATACTACCATTTTCATAACCCCCTTCCCTCTTCATTCTATTCACATACACTATTAATTCATTAACTTACATACCACTTTTCATAGTCTATTCATCCATCATTACATTGAGAGAAAGGAGATTCTCTACATCCCAGTATGAGGGAGATGTTGTAACATTTGTTACTAACAAAATAATTAAAAAAATTCATGTCGGCTCATAAAATAAAAAAATTATGGAAAGTATTTTAAAAAAATCCATGTTGGTTCATAAAATAAAATATTATGAAAAATAATTAAAAAATAGATATTCGTTTATAAAATGAAAACTTAAAACTTAAACCTAGATCTATCAATCAAGAGAGATCAAATTTCTTGAGTTTAAATTTTAAAAAAGAAATACACCTCAAGAAATTGGATCCCTCTCGGTGCTTGATAGATACGGGTTTAAGATGGATCTATGCGGGTTTACCTCATTTCATACTCCAACAAATCATTCACATCATTCTATGTTAGGGTTAACCTTGACTTAGGAATGAGTCAAATGGTTTAGATCTTAACATGTGTTTTCTGAGCCCATGGTATTGGCCCAAGGTATCGCATATAATGAAGCCTATAAAAAGCTTGGCATACTCCATTGTAAGGTGGCTTGGAGATAAGTAGGTGAACTTACTTAGCCTGGTTGGCCGATATTGGCCAAGAATAATAAAGCTTCATTATTGCTGGATTGTCCCCTCATGGAGCTTTCCGGGGTAAAGGGTAAATTGTGTTGTGTACAACCAGTATCAAAACCATAGGAGTGGTTTGGGTGTTGGGCTTTTTTTTAAAGATAATGGTTATTGTTCCAATACTTTGTTGATAGAGGCGATTGGCATGGAAGACATTGCTACTACCAATGATGGCTCGAATCACTTTAGATCAGTAGCAGAGGGGAATGATATATGGCAAGAAATGGCTACAGATCTGGGCGTACACATGGAGATGTAAAGAGATAAAGACAACGCACTGAAATTTGGCTACACACTTCGCTTTTTCCACGATCTAATTGCAGATCCATGAGGTAGGTATCCCAAGTTGAAAGCTACAGAAGGGCGTTGTGAGGAAAGATCGCTCCACCGTTGTGCAAGTAAAACAAAAAAATCTGTCAGTTGTTGAAGGAGAAAACGCCCACCTACGTGGAAAGAATTTTCCGCCTTAAGATAAACCCTATCCTGTCAAAATGATGAAGAGAGAGATCCTGAAGGTGCAGATCTCCATATCACTGTAATTGTTTTCTGAGAGATGAGGTAAGGGCGTGAGGGTGTGTTCTCTATGAGAGAAAACAACCATCAGTTTGCTATAAGAGACCAGTTTATTTCTGAGGTGTTTTGCTTATTGAGAAGCTACAGAGAGGAGACTCCATCTATGCTACGATCATATACTGCTGCATCTGAATCCGGGAAGAGCTGTCGCAAGGGAAGAAGCAATGGTTGTGATGGATGAGAGCCATCACTGTTGAGAACGAATAGGTGAAGTCTGTAAGACGAACGAAAAAAGAAAGCTCCTGTAGCCGATCCAACACAGTGAACGTAAGAGAGATTGAGCCACCATTGCTGGTGTTGGTGTGAAAGATGGTATGAGCCCATATGAAAAAAAAGGGAGAGGGATGCATCACAAAGGAGAACAAGCCTGAGAGAGTGTGTCCATGAGCATCTGAGGTAGCTTCAAGGAAGAAAAAGACGGTCGAGATCTCCCCGTCATGGACATTAGTGGGAATCTGCGATTGGATCGAGCATGAGATGGAAAAGAGCAACGACAAGAGAAAAGTCTTGGGATTTGTGATGTTTAAGACGTGTTTGCACTAACATTGAAGAAGATCTGGTGCTTCCTGAATCTGTTGTATGTGCACCAAGTTGAGGATCCATCTCTGCAGCTGCTACCAAAGAAGTGTTTATTATCACTAAGAGACACAACCATTACAAAACAATCAACAAAAGAACTCTTCAAGTGGCAATGTATAGCGAGAAGGGCATTGAGAAAGGGGTGGATAAGAGGCCAAGATATTTGGTTCTCAAACAAAGATCATTATGAAGATGTCCAGTTGCAGTAGAGGAGCCACCTCTTCCATAGCTGCAAGTGAATAGTCTCGTATCTTTTGAGAAGAAGAAGAGGAGGCTCCATCTATAATTGCCCCTTAGTGGAAGTGGCATGACCATGTTGTGTGCAAAAATATCGAGAGGCCTGCGTGCATGTATGTATATTGGCAGCTAGAGTAACCGTTCACGAGGACAAGGGGTGATAAGTACAAAAGGAAGCATGGCAGATAATGAGTAAGAAGATAAGCATATGGTTTAGGTTTTAGCATGTGTTTTTTGGGTCTATAGTATTGACCCAAGGTATTGCATGTAATGAACCTATAAAAGGTTTGGCATAATCCATTGCAAGGTGGCCTAAAAATGAGTAGGTGAACTCACTTAATTCAAGGATAATGAAACTTCATTATTATTGGTTTTTCTCCATAGAATTTTCCAGGGTAAATTATGTTGTGTCTATTATTCTAATGTTGCTATGATTGTGATTATTATTGTGTCACTCATTATATACTCTTTAAATATTAAAATTCTTAACCAATATAACATTTATACAAAACATGACCAAAATGTCCACCTCTAAGTTCCTATAAGAGACTCATGCTACATAAGGGTTCTACATGAACCTATAAAAGAGTGCACCTACAACCAATTTCTATAAGAAAGTGCGTATACAAGTATTAATATTTCATAACTACCTATAGGAACCTAAAAAGATTCAATGACGTAGAAACAAAATCTCGTGAAAACATCCAATTTCATTGATGGTTCCTATAAGAAGCTACAATCAAGATGACAACATGCAAGGAGGCCACCAAATCTGAGTTTTACGTGCAAACATGAACCCACATTCCAATCAACCTGATTAGTTTCAAATCTCACTAAAACTAAGGTATGACACTTTCTATTTGTTGAAATTTTATTATTTCATTTTCATAATCCATAGTGATCTAAGCCTAAGTTCAAACCCGCATTGTACACTTTATTTTTTCAACGTGGTCATTGAAAAGAAGGTTGGAGGGGGTGGACTTCGTTGTGACATGAATATAATACTCTAAGGTCACAATCCACTAAGTTTTAGTCAAAAGGAGTGGATACGCCATGATTTGAAGCAAGGAATGAAAATGTAATATCAAGGACAAATGATGACACCGTACTTATATGATAACATGTACACAAAGCACCATCATTTCAAAATTTGAAGTTGCATAAGGATCAATTTAATGCATAGTTTGCTTTAGTTGAAGACATAAAACACAAAGGGAAATCCTGATTCTGAAAAAGAGAAGATTGAATTTTATTAAGAGTAATTGATATCATTAGTGTATCCATGAGAATAGCACCTAGAGTGGTAATAAACAAAACAAAGGTATTTTGAATATAATTGCTAGCCTAGGATTAGTGTCCAACAAAGAGAACACTAATAAAGAATACAATAAAGGAGCAGAGGTTGAAGGAACTTTCAACACTATATATATGAACAAAAAGGTAAGTGGTCTAGGACAATCTTTTCTCTTTGGAAAATAATCAAATTGATTGAATGAATTGAACAAATAGGTACAATCTTTCCTCTCCTGCATCCCATTCTTTCATGTAAATCCATAAAAGTAGGTACCACAACTAAACAAAGACTATATAACTTAAATTGTGGCTAATGACTCTAGAAATTCTTACATATATCAATATAATGATGAATATGATAATCTTGGTTCAAAATTAGTTTTGGGATTTCTTTTGTATGGGGACAATCAAAACTTCCAATTGGGGGTAAATAAGGGCCTCTAATGTGTCTATTTTATGGCCCATCTCATGTCTAATGATGATATTTTTTCCTTCCATGCCAAAAATTTCTTAAGAAACATAAATAACTTTTGATGACCAATGTGGATTTTATGACCTATCCTTATCCAATCATATATGATATACTTAGTTCCAATATGAATGTGATATATGTTTGATATTGAAGTGGTTTTTGATGATTTTGTGTGATTTACATATGTGAACTAATGTGGTATCTAAGAAGGACAATGATGCAACCTTGGAGAATAAATTTAATCCACAAGTCAAGATGGTCTCCTTCATTTATTACACCCAGACTACCTTGGTGAATGGATGAGAAAATTTAGGGATCTTTCCCCTTCACAATCACTAGAGCTTCTAGTACTTGGAGGTATCATTTAAAGTAATTTTATCTCTTACTATTCTAGTTAATTCAAATCGGCTAGGAGGGAAACCGTTCCCTTGAGGCAACTTTCAAATATCCAAAACAATTCCTTCAATTTACATATATATATATATATATATATATATATATATATATATACGTAGATTAAGATAGGTTATACCTAAGTTCCACCTATGGTAGCGATGCCAGATCTGAACATCTCTAACATAGGTGGAACATAGGTATAACATGGCTTAAGTGATGTATATAATGTGGCTTAAGCGATGTGCTTAGGGGTATAAGTGTTAGATTATAGATGATGTAAGGATTAGGGGTTGATGCATGAGGCTTCTAATGTTATGTGTTTCCATGGCTAATCATTGGTACTCATTATAATAGTTAAGGTTTAAGGGTTACAAGGATTAAGGGATAGTGGTTAAAGGGGTTATAAATTTTAAGGATTAAGGGTTAGGATTAGGGATTAGAGTTCTCAAGGGTTAGGGATTATATGATCTAAATTTTTTATGGGTTATAAGGATCACAGATTCAAGTTTAAATGATTTAGGTGATGATGGTTTACTATTGTAGATATTAAGCATTAAGGGTAGATCTTAATAAATTATAGGTATTATAGGGACAATAATTATTAATATTTAAAATCATCATAGGCATTATGTGTAATAAAGGTTAGTGGTTTAGATTTGGGACAATAATTATTAATATTTAAAGGCATCATAGGTGTTATGGGTAATATATGTTAGTAGTTGTATTTGTTAGGGTTAATTCCTTAGGGGTAAAGGGAATTAAGGGATTATGGGTTAGAGGGTTAAGGGGTAAAACATGTTAAGGGATTGGGGGTTAGGGGGTTTAAGGGAACACTATAGGCCTTTAAAAAAAGTTTCCTCATATTTGTAATAATGATACCCTAAACCCTTGAATCTCCTAACAAGTAAACCCACTAACAACTAACTAACTGACCCATTGATACTCTAATCCATAAACCTTTAACAATTATTAATGGTCAATATGATTAATAATGGTAAATATAGTTTGTTATGGTTAACAAGGTCAAACATAGTTAATATGAGTGATAGTGGTTAACATAGTCAATCATGGTTAATACGGTCGAGCATGGTGTAAATATAGTTGAAATGTGGTTAATATAGTTAATCACAACAAATATGGATAATATGGTTGGTATTGTCAACCATATTGACCCTTTTTAGACTTGTGTTAAGAGATAAAGTGGTTAAGGAGTATACTACATTAGCGATCATCATGGTAATGTGGTTACTATTTTGTTTATGGATCATAATGGTGAACAAAATTAACATTATATTACTCAATGATCCACCTTAACTCTTATGACCATTGACGTAATCACCCTTTAAAAAACTATGACCTAGAACACATTAACCCTCTTAAATACATATTACCATTAACCCCTATGAACCCTTATCACACTATGAACCTTAACCCTTGTAACTCTTCTCACATTCACCCCTAATGCACTATCGATTTGAACAAACTAACCCACTAATGTGCTATGAGTGGTGTTAAACCTTATGAATGTTGATTTAATCACCTCCCGACACACTATATTGACCCTAAACACACCCACCTTATTAATACACTATCACTCTTAACCCCTATGAACTTTGACTCAATTACCATGTAAAACTATGACCCCCCACACATTAACCCACTTAATATTATGATCCTTAATTCCTATGAAAATTAATGTAATCACTCTCTAATAATGAATGACCTTGAATACTCTAACCTCATTAATACTCTATGATCCTTGAAGTAACCACCCGTAACACTCTATTACCCTGAATGCACTAACCCCCTTAATATGTAACCCTTTACCCTTAATTCCTTTGACACAATCACCCTCTAGAATTACATGGTCCTAAGAACACCAATACTCTTAATACAACACGACCACGAAACCCTCCAAATGTTAACACAATCATACACCAACACATTATGACCTTGAGCACCCTAAACTAGTTAATACATTGTAAACCCTAATGACTATGATTATTGTTGAAATCACTCCTTAACACTTTGGAATTGAACACACTAATCCCCTTAAATATATAACATTGTGACACTCATTCCCATGGTTGTGTATTGAATCACCTCTTAACACTATGACCATGAGCATACTAACCCCCTCAATATGCTATGGCCCTTAACACATATGACCATCTACACAATCACCCTCTAACACACTATGAACTTGAAAACGTTAACCCTCTTAATACACAATTTCCCTTAATCCTTATCTTGTTGAAATCACCCTCGAACACATTATGACCCTAAACATACTGACCTACTCAATACACTATGACCCTTAATCCCTATGATTATTGATGAAGTCACCCCCTCAACAATTTATGGTGTTGAACACACTAACACACTTAATACATTGTGACTCTTTATGAAATCACCCCTGATACTTTACAACTTTAAACACACTAATTGTATTGACATAATGTGATACTTCATGCCATCACCCCTAACACTTTACGACCTTAAACACACTAATTTTATTATATAATGTGACACCTCACGCCATCACCCCCTAACACTCAATGAACCTAAATAAGCTAACAACCTTAATACATAATGACCTTTAACATTTGTGGTACATTGACCAAGCGTCGATAGCATAGCTTGAACACCAAAAATATTTTGCTTAAGTGATGAAGCTATAGGTTTATTTATTTATTTTGCTTAATATTTGTAATAATGATATATTATCCCTAAACCCATAACCCCCTATCCCCTCTAACCCTTAAACTCTATCCCTTGTCCCCTTAAACCATAATTAAGATGATGGGGATATTGATGAGGACGATGATCATAATGATGGGAATGATGATGATGGGACTAATGATGACGATGATGATGAATACGATGATGATGATGACAATGACCATGACATTGACAATGATGACGATCATGATAGTGGAGATGGTGATGAGGATAACATTGATGTTGATGACGATGATGGGATTTATGACCTATATACCCACATACCTGTAACCCTATGACCCCCTAATTCCCTAATGATGATGATGATGATTGGGATGATGACAATGATGAATATGGTCATGATGATGTCGAAGATGACAACAATTATGAAGATGATGATGCTGAAGATGGTGATGATGACAATGACAATGATGTTGATGAAGACAATAATGGTGAACAAGACAATGTATATGGTGATGATGGAAATGATGTTGATTTTAATGATGATGATGAAAATTATGAGGGATTTTACAACCCTATATTCCAATATCCCTAACCCTCTAACCCCCTAACCCCCTAAGCATTAAACCCTAGCGCCTAAATCCCTAACACTGATGGTGGGGATGATGATGATGGCAATGGTGATGATTATGATTATGTCGATGTTGATGATGTCAAATATGATGATGATGATGATGATGTTCATGATAGTGCTGATGACAATAACGATGACGTTGATGACGATAATGACAAAAATCAAGATAGTGGGGATGGTGATGATGACAATGACATTGATGTCGATGATGATGTTGATAATGAAGATGATGAGGGTTTTTATAACCACTACATCCCTAAACCCATAACCCACTGTCCCCCTAACCCCTCTAACCCTTAAACCTTAGCTCCCAACCTCTTAACCCCTAACGATGATGATGGGAATGATGATGATGATGATGATGATGATGATTATGGTAATGATGAGGAATCCAAATATGATGATGATCATGACGATAACAATGTTGATAACGATGATGATGACAATGACGTTGACGTTGACAATGGCATTGATGATGATGATGATGTCTATCAAGATAGTGGAGATGGTGATGATGACAATGAATTTGATGTTGATGATGATGAGGGGTTTTATAACCCCTACTCCCCAAAATACCCTAACCCCCTAAATCCCTAAATCCTCTAACCCCCTAAATCCCTAAATCCTCTAACCCTTATCCCCTTTACCCCTGATGATGATGATGGGGATGATGAGGATGAGGACAATGATGACGGGGATGATGAGGATGATGAAAATTATGATGAGGATGATGAAAATTATGATGGGGATGATGGGGATTATGATGTTGTTGATGATGATGATAATGTTAAAGATGGCGATGATCATGACAATGATGATGACAATGACGACGTAATTGATGATGAAGATCATGAAACTAGAGATGGCAATGATGATTATGAACCCTAAAACCATAAACCCCTAACCCCCAAAACACTCTAACCCTTGAGCCCATATACCCTACAACGTTAACCCCTAAACCCTAGACCCTTAAACCCATGCCATTAAAGAAGATAAATCCACGCCATATTATATGTTATATATTATATAACATATATATGTTAAAAAATATGTAGCATATAACATATATCAAATATATGTTATGAGTAATATATTTTATAACACACACACACACACACATATGTGCATGCTCCATACATATATATATGGATTTGATCATGTTTGGATTCGAGATGCAAATCGGGATCAAGGAGAGGGGGAAAGGGGGAAAGGGATAAGGATAAGAAGAAGAGTAAAGGAAAGAATAAGAATAGGGATAAGAATAAACACACCCAACCATAGATCGCTATCACTACCAAATTGTAGCTTATGGATGCACCCAACCACAAAGCTATTGCTCCTTGAAACCACATACATAGCTATTTCAAACATCACCAAAGAGGAGACCAACCAGTCAACCCACATTTTATAGGGCTATCACCGCCATAAGGGAGAGGAGACCATGCGAGGAGAAGTTGAGACCAACCAAGGAGTTCAATCAAGCTAGAGGCGATGAATTCCAACTCCAAGGAGACAAATATGACCTCAGAATGTCTGGCCATTCAGTAAGTGCTTGATTTTTTTACCATAGATGTTACCTTGATGCATATGGATTCATTTGTGAACTATGATTTAGTTTCTATTTTTAGACACATTAGGTAAGAACAAAAGTTTCTTTGAGTCTCAAGGAGTGTGCAAGTTGAAAAAGAGGGATTCATTTAGTAATATAAACATATTGAGTAATTTACAAGTAATACCTTGCATTTTTGTTCCTAATAAGGTATTTCTCACTGAATTTTTCCTCATTCATGTCCATTTTGAAAAATTTCTGCTTGACAAATGAGAAACTAAGAGTTAGTGTGTTGGGTATACTTGGATACCTTATGATAGTAGGTCCCTATCCTATTTTCTATATTGAAATGTACCATTCCTATATCATTTCATTTGAACCTCAACTTATTATGATATATAATACCAGGGACTGCATATATGCAATAACCACATATGACAATGAAACATCATGATTATTTAATACTCTTTTTAAATTGTTAAGTAGTGTTTTTTACAAATGGGAACTCATCTTTTTACAGATGGTAAACGTAGAAATAATCTTGACCCACCCTATCACACTTCAATGAAGAATATTGTTTAATCTAGTACCTTACCAACACAATACAATAATCCACCCAAATGCTACATCAAATATATTCACTATAACCAATAACTACATCTAGCAAACCCCATGTAGGGGAGGATTGTGTATGCTAGGATTCAGATCTAGGTCATTGTCACAACAACCACACAAAGTTGCTACTAGAACATATCCCAACATACATATTATTAACTAATGTCATGACTTATGAAGTGAAACATTAAGTGACATCGTTTTTTTTGAAGTAATTAAATCCTTAAATGAAAATGGAATGACAAGGGAAATGTAAATTCTATAACATATAACAAGAATTTGTCTCTTAGGAAGGACCTTTAATTGAATGCAATTATTCATGGATTGGATGTCAAGAGGTTGAATATAATTCTTATTAGTTTGGTGAAGTAAGAGGAAGAGGATACTACCATGGAAAGAACATGTATACATAAAAAGAGTTAGAAGCCACCAATGTTAGACCCTAAAGCATGAATTGGGCCAAGAGAGACACTTTTGTTGAGCCAAACCTTTGATAAGTTCCATATCCCATTCTTGGGCCACATATTCCTTCTAGAGTGCACATGTTTTGGTATAGGTCTATTTTCATGGAAAAAAAACCATAGATATGGAGTGTATGGCCTAAATAATTAATTTTTTTCCCCACACAATGTCCTAGAAGTTTATATTGCATTAGAAGTCATTGATTCTAGACCCCAAAGAATGATTAGGGCCAAGAGACCCACTATTGGAGTGTCAAGCCTTTTAATAAGTCTCATATCCCATTTTTGGAACACATATTTGACAAAAAGGCATATCAATGGTTTAGGGCCCCATGCATGAAATACATGCCTTAGGAGTACCTACTTTAGGAACTAGCCGTCACATTTTTATATTCATAGTAATTCTTAAATAAGGAGACCTTCTTTGGTTTTCCAAGCCTTAAAGTCAACTTTATATTTCTCTTAAATGTGAGAAATATATCATTTGTAGGGAATGCATTATTGTATGAGTCACCATGCATTGATTATGTACCTTCAAAATATATCCTTTAGGGCATAATCCCCTATATTTCTTTCTCTAATAAAGTATGGGAGAGGAGAACTACCCCCAATGCACCAAACCATTAAATCAATATTGTAAACCACTCTTGGGAATTTATGGTCCAAGTCCTTTAATTTTTACCTTGAAACATGTATTGGACTAGGAGACTCATCCTTGATGTGCCAAACCTTGGAACCAAGACATATCACACTCACGAGTCAAAGATTCCTTTTGAAGGGTTTGTGTCATAGTTAGAGGCTTGGGTATGGAGTGGTACTAATATTACTAGTATGTTACAAATACTACTAGTATGTTACCAATATTATTAGTATGCATACATTTGTATATATAATATTACTAGTATGCATACACGCTCTGTTGGATGAGTTTTCAAAAATTTACCATGTAATGCAAAAATTGCACTACATGTTACTAAGAAAAAATATAATATCCCCTCTACTACCCTGATTCTTCTGTAACGAAAATACAATGTAAATGTACAATGTGCAAGTTCCTAGCGAGGAGCTCAAAGTCAAGGCCCTGCCAGTAAAGCACTGTAAGTATTCTTGTGATTTCATAAGTTGTAATTTAAATTTGTAGACTTAGGAAACTGAAGGGCTTGACACAACTAAATGATAGGGGCATGAATCCACTAGGGGGAGAGGTTCAATGGATGGGAAACCATGATTTTGATGATGAATTTCATCTTGGTGCCACGGGAACTTGAATAAAAGTAAACTGTGATGTTCACTAGATGACCTTAAGTTTATAAGTGTCTTCTTAAATTAATGGTGAGTTCTAAGTAAGAGTGACGAAGGATTTATTATTCAACAAGTATTTAATATGATTCTATGAACTATCCATGAGCCTAAAACTAACTATTATTATATGATCTTAAATAATACTCTATCCATGAGCCTAAAACTAACTATTATTATATGATCTTAAATAATACTATGTAATAATCATATATATTATTAACATCCTTAGAAAATGAGGTTTGATAAATATCATTAAGCTCCTACATGAAAAGAAGCTAAGAATTTTCTAGTTATTTTCTTGAGAATAAGGTAGAAAGAAGATAAACTTTTTTATTATAAAATCATTTAAATAAATTGTGGTATTAATCATGCTATTGTTTGGTCACCTATTGCTTTCCTATGAATGTTGAATACGTTGTTGAGAAAAGGGGTGTCTCTCTTTACGAGAGGACCGCCTGTGGCTGATTATTGTATTATAGAAATTATTTTGCCACTGATCTTTGTGGAGATTGCCTCTCCTGAGGAAGGCGACTCACTTCATTGTTTTCAAGAATTATTTTGAGTTTGTTTTCAGTTATATGGGAAATGAAAAGAATGTGTATTTTTCTTTACAAAGGAAGAATTCTTGTATCTTTGTATCTATTTATTAGTATTGGTTGCAAATTTATTGCGTTCAAGAAGCGTATTTTATAGTCTAGTAGGGAGATGTGGAAGGATATTGCGTCCAAAAAAAGCATTGTACAGTCCAGTAGGGAGATGTGTAACTCCTTCCGTGCTCATCCTAGAGCTCACACTTATTCTTTATACAAAATAATAAAATATTATAAAAAATAACAAAATGGTATATATAAAACTACACAAAGATAAATTAAAAAGGAGCTGCTGGAAAAAAAATTAAAACCCTTTCTCAATATTTGTACTTTAAAAAGGACTTTGGATCTTGAAAAATTTGATCCCTCTCCACTCTTAATAGATCCGTTGTTATTGTTTTACAATATTTAATTCCTCTCCACTCTTGATAGATCCTTTGTTATTGTTTTGCATCTCTCTAAAAGATAGCCAGAAACATCTCTCTTATTAGGGACTGTATAGAAACGTCTCTCTTATTAGGGACTGTATGTGTTCACGTAGCTTTGTGCGATGTGGAGGAGAAGGGCATGGCCCTAACACTATTCCTGGACCATATCTTTATTATTTATTTATTTGCATGATAGGTAAATACTATGGTTCGGCCGGTGAGGCCGACTCGACTCTGTGTTGTCCGTGATTGTATTTCTCTTTTGCATAGAGTATGAATTTATTTTGACTAGTGACTGTATTAGAGCATGGCTCTGGTAAACTATGTATCGTGTTGTATTCTCTTTGGATGGAGGAGAGCGTAAGCTCTTTTCTTTATGTATTCATGTATGTGCAGGGAAGATTGGATTATTTTCTGTCGAATTACTGTGATGGCATTGTAGAGGAGAGTGTGGGAAGCTCTCTTTTGTATGTGGTGTTTAATAATATCAGTATTCTAGTTGTTAATTATGGTAGAGATCGTTTCTCTCTATGCGGTTTCCCTTCTCTTTTGTGGTTCTGTATAATTGTTGGTTCACATCCTTGGATTGGAGAAGGCATAATCTCCCCATTTAAATTATAAAACTTGGTATTCTCCCATGGATAGGGGGAGAGATGGTGTATCCTTTTTGCGTTATGTTATATAGAATTTACTCTTTGGTTCTATTTTGCACATGCATACACTCTTTGTTAACTATATAAAGGGACTTCGATCCTGGAATTAAGGTTAATATAACCCTTCTTTATATGTGTATATATATAGCTTTTTCTTATATAATGTCAATATTTTCCTCAAATTATTAGTAGTAAGAGCACTGAAGCTCTTTTTCTAGTGAAATTTATGCCTTAATCGGTAAGGATTAAGAATTGAGAATCAAGATTATTAATCTTTGGTAACTGAAAATATCATGAAAGGGTAAGTTTTAAAGTGTAGCTAAGGTCGAAAGCTAGCACCCTAACTAAGGGATTAATTCATGGTAAATGATTATTTATTTCTATCGTCTTAGTGGATTTGTTGCCTAGCTCGGGGGTGGTCTTTCGACAAAAGGAATATACATTGGACAGAGAGCCAAAAGGTTGGGTGGAACATTGCAGTCAAGCCTTCAGTCACATTAACCTACATTATTCAGATAAGTGTTTTACATAGTTGTGCTAATATTATTCATCCTCTTTTATAAAGATCTATTCATAATGTCTTATGTTCATTCTTTATAGTTGTATAATGACCTTACTTTCATATGAAACCTTATTGTTATTCAAGAAATGTTGTCATTGTTATGATTCAATAACCATGAATAAGGTTTAGTAAGCATATGAGAATTTGTAGTATAATAGTGGAAAGGGAACTACATGGCCTTAAAAGATACATGTCTATATTCTTAGTGAGTAACCCTTTACATAAGGATGTTGATAACTACTAAGAGTATGCTGCCTGGTAAGTATTTCAGATGTGAATGTTGAATTGTTTAATAAAATGCTTTAAAAATAAAGATTTAATATTCCCTTGATGGCAAACCTATTACCAATGGTCATGATACATCCAATGTAAGGTTAAGTAAGCATGTTAACATCAAGTAAAATTGAAGATATATATATATATATATAATTACTCAAGGGAGACTATATTATTATAAACCATGTATTTTAACTAATAGAATGCTATGAGTCTTTGTCATTAGATATTTGTACTTGCTGCTAATATGTTAAAAGGGAGTTATGTGATAAATAGAAGTTGTGATACACTTATTATACCTTTATATATTAGTTACATTAAAGTGAAAGTTTTACTTAAAATATGTAGTTGTGTAATTAGTGTAGCCAAACTCTTTAGATGCTTAAATGGATAAGTATACTTAATTGTTAAGACCCTATGCCAATGACTAAGTTGAGGGAAGCATTTTTATTTGAACAGTTGAAGCATTGGCTTAAACTCACTACGTTTATGGAAAGAAGACTAAGTAGGGAAATAACTATAAGGTAGTGGCTAACTTTCCAAATAAGGGTTTTGTTAATAACTATGTTGTTACATAGAAAATATTTCTAGGGCTTGTGGTAGAACCACAATGGACAGAGCGACACTAGAAATCGACTCAATTCCCAAATATGCTATATAAACATGAAATGCTAACAATAAAATGATAAGACCCTTACCTCAATCAGATGTCTGAAGAAGACCATTGTTGAGCTCGCAATCCAATGCTATTTACCTACAACTTGTACTAAAAAACCAAGGCATATGTAATGTCCCTTTTTTAAATTTTTATTAAAATGACCAAGTTTTCACTTTTTTCTCTATTTCGACCTTTGACTAGTTTTGATGTCAAGGTCTCCAAATTGACCCAAATGCTCCCAAATCTTCTGTGAGGGTATATGAATGATATTAAGACTTGAATATGAGGTTCAGGGATGATTTATGACCCTCCATACTTCTGCAAACTTGTTTAAGATTCTGGACAAAGTATGGAATTTAACTAGCAATTTGGGGATCAAATCCCCCCAGGGTAAGTATTGAAAATGGCTCTCCAAATGACTCCAAAACCATTCGAAATTCAGAACAGAGGTAGGGTATGTCTGAGGGACATTAATCAGGTCTCATATGCACCATTAATCAGTTATTAAGTTTGTTCTAACCTTCTCCCAAACAACAACAAAAATCCCTAATTCGACCCTAGGGGAAATGGCACCAAATATCTTCCAAATGCAAATAAACTGAGCAAAATGACTTCAAATACTTAAGTGCTGAACATGAAACTTGTAACCCTCATCAATGGATGTCCATTCATCATAAATATATCAGAGAAACATTATTTCATTTGAAATCATCAACATTACAATGGCATACATCAATGTAGTGGGGAAATGGTCATGGTTTGCTCATTAATCATCATTTTTACATACAACCACTTGGTATTTCGACCTGATACTTTCTGAAGATGAAGAATAGAGTATATGAAGCTTATTACAATAATAAATGGATCATGAGAATCTCTCTCAAAGAATACAAGAGCTCACCAAAAACGCCCTCCCTCAAGGAGCAAGAATATGCCATAAAAAATGGAAATGGTTGAGGGAAAGTGTTGCACTATAATACATCATGAGCTTCCCTATAGCTTACACCTGCAAATACAAACTCCATTAAATCTCTATGAAAGACTTCAGTGGCCTCTCCAAACACCAACTTGGATGGGAATCTTTCACCCTGGATATTGGCTAAGGCAAGAAACTAGTCATCCACTAGCTCTCTCTTCACAAATGCAATTTTTCTCAAATGATAAAAAGCTATTCTCATACTTGATTTTTGTATTTAATAACCAACCTTAGCTTCCTATGGTTCAAATTCCTCCCATTAGCTTCTAGGTATTTCCATTTAGGAAATATTTCACATTTGCCACTTGTCTCCCTAGTTCCCAACCTTCCATCTTCTCCCAATTCGAGTAGGGACCTCTTTGGCTTCTCCAACTCCCATGAGTGCCTTCTTGGAGCCTATTTTTGGGGCTGACATGTCATAATGGTTAGATGTCAGAAGTCAGATATGAAATTTGTCATAGATGCTTCATCATTGTTGTCATAGGGGCTAGGGAATCTAGCCCAAGTGTCCACAAGCTTCCAATTTGACTCTTCCTCTTCCATGGAGGTTACCATTCCATCCCAATTCGACCTACGATTCTCAATGCCATGTGTATAACTTACCAAATCACCCAATAATGTTTTCCTTCTCATGGATTCGAAATGGCAAGAGAGATATGCCACGTGGTAGTGAGAAATCAAGTTAGTGCGGGTCCCACATCCTCCATATGTATTCAAAACCATTTGCCACCTAGATTTTTTCTTGAATTTATTTATTCAACCTCTTTATTAAATACTTGAACTATTATAATGTATAAACATTATTCATTTGCTCCCTTATTACAATTCCAAATGTACCCATTCAACTTAGGGAACTGGTATGATTGATGGGATTGTCCTGCTATGCAATTATTTGAATGGAGACATTACAGCATACAAGCATATAAAGGCTCTAAAGTGTATGCACATTCTCAATGATTGTCCATGATAGTATTTTTTTTCAAGGCTCTAAAGTCTATGCACATTCTCAATGTTCCATCTTTTTTCTTCACTGGCACTACATAAGAAGCATAAGGGCTAGTGCTTGGTCTAATGAGTCCCAACTCTAGGAGTTCTTGGATAGCTGTCTCAATATCATCTTTGAAATTTTTAGGATGTCTATAAGGTGGTATCTGAATGGGTGAAGTACCCTCTTCTAAAACAATGCTGTGCTCAACCCCCCTATCTGGTGGTCTACCATGTGGAAGATCTCTAAAAACTTTTTTATATTTTTGCAAGAGTCTCTCTATCTCCTTTGTGTGTTCAACAAACTTTATGTTTAGCTTGGGAGATGTAATATGAAATTCAACAGCCCATTCTATGTCCCCATGCTTCAATATAGATCTCATGCTATTGCAAGTTACTACTTGATTTGGGTAAGTGTGCTGCCCTCTCACAACCCTTCATACACCTTTCGAATCTTGAAATTTAATCTTAGGAATTTGATAATTTACTGTATGCTCTCCTATAGAATACAACCATTGCACTCCCAAAACCACATTAGTATCAACAACATCAACCACATAAAAACTATCAACAAAAGTATAGTTACCTACGGTGACTTGCAACTTTGGAACCCATGTTTTGCACTGCATTGTGTTGTGACCGGGAATGACAACTGTGAAGCCATCGAATGGTTCAATAGGTATCTTCCTTTTATCCACCATCTCTGCATCAATGAAGTTATGTGTGGCTCCTCCATCTACCAAAACTGTATCTCTTTGTCCTAGTACCACACTCTTGCATCGGATAGTATGATAGCGAGGTACTGCTGAAAGTACTGCCATTCTTGATTTGCCTGGTGAAGGCTGATTTTCTTCTTGTCTTTATTCTTATACTGCCATCTCATATGCCTCCTATTGATCTGAAATATGTCCATCTTCATCCATTCCCCCATCATATTCATCATTATTAGAAAATACTTCTATGTATTGAGCCTTTCCTTTAGTACATTTGTGCCACGGTGTCCATGGTTGAAAGCATGTGAAGCACAATTTTTTTTTCCGAAGTTCATCCTTGTTTAGTCCTTCGTTCTTATTCTTTTCAAATGAATCTCTTTGCCAAGGTTTCTTTTCAAATTTGAAGTTAGGCTTGGGAGGAAATCTTGTTCTAGAAAGCACATTTTGGAGATCCCTAGTCAAGCTCATTGCATCTTTTAATGTAGTTGGCTTGTGTGCTTTGACCAAACCTTTTAAGGGTTCAGCCAAACCTTTAGTGAACAGAAATACCAACCTTCCCATAGACACATCAACCACCTTTACTGATAATTTTTGAAAGTCCATCATATAATAAGTAGGGGTCTCAATTTGCTTCAATTGAGCTAGTTCCTTGAAAGACAATTCTGGATCTTTTTGTTCAAATCTCTCTAGTACCCTGTCAACAAATTCCCCATATGTTTTAACCTGATCATGACCCAAGGTTTTCAGGCCATGAAACCACCATTCATTGGCATCTCCTTCCAAGTGCAAAATGGCCATTTTTAATGCATCCTCCTCCACCATAGGATTCAGCTGAAAATATACATCTAGTTTCTGCACCCAAGTGTTAGCAGAATTCTAAGAGGAACCATCAAAAGTAGGAAGTGACATTTTACCAATAACACAATTTAATTCTTTGTTTTGGAGTAGAGCCTTATTGTTCTCCTTCCTTTTTAGTTTATTTGCAGCAGTAAAGTACTGATAAAATGGTAGAATTCTCTTACAATCTTCACTCAAATCATTCCATTTGTTTGCTATTGTACTAATATCCACTTGAATGTCAGGCTCTTCTTTGGGTATAAGAAATTTAAGTGCAATAGGCCTTGGTGTGCTACGAAATTTATCAAGTCTATTATGGGGTCTTGTGCTTGAGAAAATATGTCCACCTGTTGTTTTCTTTTTTTCTGAGTGTGAACTACTACTTCCTCCTATTTCTCCTTTAAGGCCTACTATTTGACTAGCCATTAATTCGAATCCCTTCATCATATTTTTGTTCATGTATTCAAAGAAAGGTTTTAGGGTTTAAATAAATTCCCCCTTACGTTCTACTGTTTCATCCTCCTCTCTACCCATGGTTTCAACAAAAGACTCTTCTTCTCCTACTGTTTCTTCTTCAACAACAACACCTTCAACTTCTGGTTCTAAGGGTGGTGGTATATTTCTTTGAATTCTTGTTAAGACCATCAGGTTCCAAGACCATGCTATGATACCACTTGTAATGTCCCTTTTTTAAATATTTATTAAAATGACCAGTTTTTCACTTTTTTCTCTATTTTGACCTTTGACTAGTTTTGATGTCTAGGTCTCCAAATTGACCCAAATGCTACCAAATATTCTGTGAAAGTATATGAATGATATAAAGAATTGAATATGAGGTTTAGGGATGATTTATGACCCTCCCAATACTTCTGTAAACTTATTTAAGATTCTGGACAAAGTATGGAATTTAACTAGCAATTTGGGGATCAAATCCCCCCAGGGTAAGTACTGAAAATGGCTCTCCAAATGCCTCCAAACCCATTCAAAATTCGGAAAAATGGTAGGGGATGTATGAGGGACATTAATAAGGTCTCATATGCACCATTAATAAGTTATTAAGTCTGTTCTAACCTTCTCCCAAACAACAACAAAAATCCCTAATTCAACCCTAGGGGAAATGGCACCAAATCTCTTCCAAATGCAAATAAACTGAGCAAAATGACTTCAAAAACTTAAGTGATGAACATGAAACTTGTACACTCATCAATGGCTGTACATTCATCATACATATATAATAGAAACATTCTTTCATTCTAAATCATCAACATTACAATGGCATACAACAATGTAGTGGGGGAATGGTCATGGTTTGCTCATTAATCATCATTTTTACATACAACCACTTGGTATTTCGACCTGATACTTTCTGAATATGAATACCAGAGTATATTAATCTTATTAAAATCAGAAATGGATCATGAGAATCTCTCCCAAAGAGTACAAGAGCTCACCAAAAACGCCCTCCCTCAAGGAGCAAGAATATGCCATCAAAACTAGAAATGGTTGAGGGAAAGTGCTGCACTAGAAGAAATGACGAGCTTCCCTGTAGCTTACACCTTCAAATACACAATCCATCAAATCTCCATGAAATACCTAAGTGGCCTCTCCAAACACCAACTTGGATGGGAATCTTTCACCCTGGAAATTGGCTAAGGCAAGAAACTAGTCATCCACTAGCTCTCTCTTCACAAATGCAATTTTTCTCAAATGATAAAAATCTATTCTCATACTTGATTTCTATTTTTTATAACCAAACTTAGCCTCCTATGGTTCTAATTCCTCCCATTAGCTTCTAGGTATTTCCACTTAGGAAATATTCCAAATTTGCCACTTGTCTCCCTAGTTCCCAACCTTCCATCTTCTCCCAATTCGAGTAGGGACCTCTTTGGCTTCTCCAACGCCCATGAGAGCCTTCTTGGAGCCTATTTTTGGGGATGGCATGTCATAATGTTCAGATGTCAGGAGTCAGATATGAAATTTGTCATAGATGTCATAGATGCTTCATCATTGTTGTCATAGGGGCTAGGGAATCTAGCCCAAGTGTCTACAAGCTTCCAATTTGACTCTTCCTCTTCCATGGAGGTTACCATTCCATCCCAATTCGACCTAAGATGCTCAATGCCATGTGTATAAATTACCAACTCACCCAATAATGTTTTGCTTCTCATGGATTCGAAATTTCAAGAGAGATATGCCATGTGGCAGTGAGAAATCAAGCTAGTGCGGGTCCCACATCCTCCATATGTCTTAAAAACCATTTGCTACCTAGAGTTTCTCTTGAATTTATTTATTCAACCTATTTATTAAATACTTGAACTGTTATAATGTATAAACATTATTCATTTGCTCCCTTATTACAATTCCAAATGTACCCATTCAACCTAGGGAATTGGTAGGATTGATGGGATTGTCCTGCTATGTAATTATTTGAATGGGGACATTACGACATACAAGCATATAAATTGTATATAAATTGTTAGACATAATATAGCATAGTCCATGAACATATTAAGAAATATACCCAAAGAAAATAATATTTGCAACATGAATTGGACGAGAAAAGAGTATTTCTATTAATATAATAAATAGAAGTACATAGTGAAAACCTTTTGATGGCAACTCGTTGGAACCGAGAAACTTAGTTACTCCACCTAGGCCTCCACCTCTTCAATCCTCCATGCAATGGAAAGCTCACAAGTTCAAGGAGTAATTGGGTTCCTACTTCACAAGATAGGGAAAAGCTTGGGAGATGAACATAAGAGAGGTTTAATCTTATAAGGACAAAGGGATGCAGACTGAAGGAATGGAAATGTGGAAACATTTCTTCATAGTTACACCGATAGGTGTTTAGATATTATCTGGGATTTTGGACTTCCTTGAGTGGATCAACAAGATTAACCTGAGTGTAACAAGTGTACAATGGGGATTCATTTCATGGTCGTCGTATCTTGTTATGCTAAAATGAATCTTGATTAAGATTTAAATAAGCTAAGTTAGAGGGTGGTTAAGAAAAGGGGTATGTTTATTAAATATTATTTGTTTTAGGTTTATATTAATTAGTTTAATGTTTAGCTTTTGTTTAAGAACCAACTATCGGTGGTTAAGAAAATGGGTATGTTTATTAAATAGTATTTGTTTTATGTTTATATTAATTAGAAGTTGATCTTTAGCTTTTGTTTAAGAACCAATTATCTCCACAAAACTAAGTAGTTGGCTATCCTATCGGTGTTCACCCGCCACTTTACTTGTGGCTGTGGTAGTTTACTTGCTCTCAAATTCCTCCTCCTCAAATGCTTCACAATGGCTCAATATATAGCCCTCAAAGGAGATGGAGGGTTAAGTTGGAGCATTTTGCAGTATATGGAAGGCCAAGAATCATAACATTCATGAATTGGGAAGGAAAAATTGAAATATTTCTAATTTTGAACATGAAACACGATGTATGCGGGCTGTAGTGGTGCAAGATGCGTATGCGGGTGTTGTAGTACTTCTGACCCACGTACATCAACAAAAATATGGTTTTTGGGGTTTTAACTGAGCAAGAGGGGTAGGATGAGTTTGCATAGGGACAAGGTAGGCCATAAAGGCATGTTGCATAGGATGTGGAAAATCGTGCTATAACATATGCCCTATAATGTATGAGGTCAGAGGGGTGATCACGACGGCTGAAATGCATTATAAATCTTAGAAGTGGAGTAGTGGAGACCCAGCCATAAGAAATAGCCACTCATCAGAACATTACAATATTGACTTTGTATACATGACTGTAGATCTGAAGTACATAGCAGTCTCATGTACATATCCATACAATAGGTGTTCATGGCCATGGATAAGCAATACATACTAGATATATGTCGTAAGCGGTCATAGCCACGAACAACACACAGTGGAGTCTCGTCTCCAAATCAACTGAAGACATCTGTTATATACTAGAGTACAAATTGCTCTGCCATGAGAACTAAGGTCCCATAGGTACTGTCATGATCAAGGATAGTAGCATATAGGATGATGCCACTATATTATGAGGTATTCTACACGAATCATCGATGGTACATGTCCCATCATGTGAATATAGGTATTGAAGTCGAACATGATGAAACATCGTCTGATTATCGGTTATTAAGGTATACTGTTAAAAGACACGAGATTACCTACCAATGATAGAAATGGGTGTCAAGGCACCGAGTACACTCAACAAGTGTGAATAAAGGTGTTGAGGTCGAACACTTGCAAAATCCATTGATTAGGAGACATTGATATATTCCCAACTGTTGATGATGAGAGATCCTGCCACTGATGACTACAAGTCTCAAGGTACTCGTCTGAATCTAGATCCCAATTCCAGAATAGATGATATGAAGTCGATGGAATGAGATCTGTTGGAAGGAGGGAATTAGGGCATCCCCCATCAACAAGCACGAGGTATGCATCTAGGCTGACTCATTTGGAAGATACCCTCTGAATAGCATCCATTGATGAAAACTGATGACATAAGTGAGGAAACCACCAATGTAGTCTAATGGAATCCAAGACACGACACAAATCCTAATGTGTGAATAGATTTCTTGTCGTCGAACACAAGGGAAACTACTCAGTTAGCGACCAATGATGAGGTGTCATCTGCTGAGTTAAAGATCACCTACCATTGATGAAAGTATGCCGAGGGTGCTAGGTAGGACAAAAACTTCATGTGATTCTAGAATGCACTTATAAAGGGATGGCCGACATGCAAAGTCAAGAAATATGAGGAATGGTTGAATCGGGTTTATAGACTTCCTTTGAACAAGAGAATGAGGAAGATGGATAAACTCAGGTAGCATAGAGTCAGGACTGAACATTGACACAACTCTGTGACACAGAGGGCATCAACAAGTCTCCATAGAGACTGGAAGCTTAACCAGTCAGAGGAGCAAACTTTGAGTAATGATTTTAGCTTCCTAAGGCCATACTAAACCCAAACCTTTGATGGATAGACTCAAAAATTTGTGCTCTGTTCAAAGGAGACACGACTGCTTCCAATATAAGACAATACCATTTTCCCATCCAAATTTTTATGTTTTTCAATTAATTTTGTCTTTTTCATATTATAGAATCCTGAAAAAGAATAAAAGAGTGCTTATGGTACAAATGAGAGGAAACGAGTGTCGCGGGAAAGCAAACTAGTTCCATGCAGTGGAACATGCCTATGCTCAATGCAAGGGAACACGTGCAGGATAAGGACACTCGGGGGGGATGTTTCCTTTGAGGTAAGGTAAAATCAAGATGCAAAGGATAAATGATAGGTTCTGCTTGGCTAGGATTTAGAAATGCTTAGGTAATTTGGCTTATAACAATAAAGCGAGAGCCCACATTAGGCTAAAAAATGAAAGCGGGCTAATGATATGCAATTACAACTTGATATAAAAGGGAGTCCCTATGGGTGATGGCTAGAATAAAAGATGAGAAGAAACATGAGGTTTCCACACAAAGACATGGAGGGACTATAAGGGACACCTAGACCTAGGGAGGAGTTGCAGCATGGGAACCAAATGACAAGATAGGTTCTAACTAGGGTACCCATGGTAGGGAAAGCACTACCACTTAAGTAATGACACTTCTATAAGCAGCTGGAAAGTTCCATGTCACTAAAAAGCGGGTTCATACCTAGGGATTATGAATCGTGGCCATATGATAATGAAAAATTGCAAGCGGGGTGAAATCCTATCCTATATGCCAGGGATGATATATACCTGTTGGAGGCATGAACATGCTAAGAAATGTTGAAATCCATTATGACTTGGAGAAAATTCTTCAAAAAGTACCTCACATTATAATAATAATCCATAAGGTTCATAAAATATAAAAAGTAGGGTGAAAAACTATATAAAAGTGGGTAAAAATTTCTTTAAATAGTAAAATATGAACTTTTACCATGTCATTTTGATGTTTTACCATAATAGTGCTTTGGAGCTTATTTCACCTTCCAAATTCAATCAACAATTCTCGGAGCTACAGAGGTCGAAATCGCAAGCCGTCTGGACCAAGTAAGTCTACTCATCCTGCTCTTAATTTTCCATGGATTAATTTTTGAATTTGATGGTCAAATTTTTAGTTTTCTAGCCCAAAAATTGAGAGAAACGGTCTACGCGGGATACAGTTCATTAGGTCACGTACAAGGGCATATGTACACAGGAAAAGAAAATCCTGCCTGTGTACACACACAACTGTCAAAACTATGACCCACGTACATCTTCGTGACTTGTGTTTTTAAAGGGTTTTGAGTCAAAGATTCACTTTCTCTCTTGCAGTATGGTGATTGAATGGAGAGAAAAGGGGCATGATGTAGTAGATAAACAAGTGCAAGGAGATTTTCCTGCACAACAATCTCTCCAAATATGTGGTCTATACAAGTTTTGGAACCTTGGTAGCATGAAAGCACAACCTAGGTTGCTCCAAATGCTAATTAACTATTGGGATCCTGACACAAAGGCCTTCAACCTTGATGGGGAGCCTCTAAAAATTGAGGTAGATTACATTTATTTCATTACTGGATTGTCTCATCGAGGTGAGATGGTCAAAATTAGGGCTCAAGGATCCGGTGGTGGGATGACTATTGAGGAGTACATCACGACATATTGTATTCCCGACACACAAAAGGTGAGAATCCAATCCCAATCAAGGATATCTAGAGCCTAAGCTTGAAAATCATCATATTATCCCTTGCAAGGATATCAACTTTATCTGCACTTCATCAGGATTCGAGACCTCTTATGTTTTATGCAGCAGAGTGTCTAATACCCACAATATATGACTGGAGTAAATCCCTATTGGAAAAATTGAAAAGCCAACTGACCGAATGCAAACTTGGGAGAGAAAAGAACTCTGGGTTTACGAGCATCCTAAGCAATTTCTTCTTTGAGAGGGTTCCAAGACTTAGTCTAAGGGTAGAAGTCCCTCCTCACAGTCTATGAGATCCATCCCAGACACGTTGGATTGAGATAATGAGGTGGATGGGAGGTGTCAGAGTTCCCTCTCCATATGAAGATGATTTTTTCCACTGGTGGCGATGAAAAGTGATTTCCATCGATGATTATCCCTATGAAGGGATTGAATTTCATGGGGATAGAGACATGCCATTACCACCAGGGTCCTCCTTTAGGGATATTGGTAAGGATCATTTTGGTTTTTTAAATATTTCATTTTTTTGGGATTTTTTGATTTAATAAAAGAAAAAAATATTTTTGGGTGGCATCATATATTAACATTAACATCTTTTCCATAGGCATCGGTCCATGATGACCAGAGTGATACCCATGACATCGACACGGAGGCCGAGGAGAGGATCTAGCTGGCGGAGATGCCGAGGGAATTTGCAGAATGTACATGGAGACCTAGCCCGATTGACCCATAGGATTCCAATGGTACAAATTGAGGATCTAGTGGAGGCCATGCAAAGGAATGTAGTAGGGGTACCCCATGCCTGAGTGAGGTTCTTTCAATGTCTATCCAACACAATAGTATGTTATCATGAGACACATCTAGGACCTCATGCTTAGATGCCATGGTTATATTATATACCGGCCGTGTATATTTTGAGGGCTACAAGCCCAATTTTGTACTATGATACCACATTTTGAACTCTTATGGAAATGGACAAACTTATGGATACCGATTTTTATTATTATTTGTGTATGAAAGAATGCTTCTTTTACTTAGCTATGAGAAAAATGGCAATCTAAAACATAATTCGCATATGCATCAGATACTTGATTAGAAATTCTAGATATGTGATGAAATCAAAATGATGTTCCAAAAGTCTTACCCGTAAGAATCGTTTCAGTAACATAGGATCTCCAACACGATACTGGCCGTTCAATTGGGAAACGACCAACTGTGAATCTAGGCAAACTTCTAAGGATTGAATACCAATAAAAATGGCATCACGTAATAGCTCAATGACAACACTACACTCAACCACATTATTCAATGATTGCTCTAGACATACGCCTCTTGAAGACACAAGTTGACCCTCGGGTGAATAAATGACCCAAGTGGTATAAGCTAATTTCTGCGTATGATGAATGGAACCATCTACAAATCCTAAGTACATTGAAGAATCTGTTGACATCTTCCAACCAAGAGGAATCATATAATCAAACTGGTGACACCAAAAGGATAAACCAAAATATATACATAAATATACAATAATGTACAAGGTACCAACCTAAGATGGAGGCTCAAGCATAATACTTTTTAAGATACATCCCATTTCTGGGATCCTTCAGCACATTCCCTTCATAATATTCTAAGTCATAAGCTCCCTTTTATAAGAGATGCCTCACAATGTAAGGACCGTGCCACATCGAGTTAAACTTGACTGCCCCCAATGGTTCTTTAGCTTGGTCATATAAGAGAACCAAGTCATCCTCAACGTATTGTCGAGGATGGAAAAACTTATCATACTAAGCCTTGGAACGATTTTTATCAGCCTCTATAGCCACAACATCATCTCAACGTTGCTCAAGGTGGACTAAACGTTTTTCTAACTCCGAAGTGTCAAGAAAGATCTCGATAGCTAACTTCAAAGAAGGGATTTCACATTCAATAGGAAGGACAGACTCCACTCCATGAACTAACTGGAAAGGTGAAAAACCAGTGGAAGTATTTACTGCAATTTGGTATGCCCACAAAGCAAGATATAACATAATATTCTAGTTAGATTTTCTCTGTCTAATAGTATTTTGTAAGATGGCCTTGAGATATTTATTAACAACCTCCACTTGGCCATTCTCCTGGGGATAGTAAGATGATGAATGATCTTGTCTGAACCCCAGTTTTAGTTCTAATTCTGTCATCATTTTATTCTGAAAGTGACTTCCATGATCCGTGACAATTTCTTTCGGAATCCCAAACCGAGCTATAATTTTATTAAATACGAAATGGGCCGCAATCTCACCATCGGCTTTAACAGTCTGCATGGCCTCTTCCCACTTAGTGAAATAGTCCATGACCATGATGATATGGTGGTGCCCCCAGCCAAAGCTAGGTTGAAATCCATGAAATAAACCCCCCACTTAGTGAAGGGACCGATGGCGATGACTGGATACACCGGAGCAGGACGCGAGCGCATATTGCGAGAGAACACTTGAAAAGGGTGACATTTATTGACTGCATTAACATAATCTTTAAAGATGGCTGAATAATAGTAGCCAACTCAGAAAATTTTCTGAGCTGTCACAAGCTCGGATAAGTTACCACCATACACCCCACTATGGAATTCATTTAGCACAACCTTTGCTTCCTTGTGGGTTAAGAAACGACGCATAATAGAATCCACCCCCCAGCGATACAAAGTGTCACCGATGATGAGGTAGTTTTTGGCTTGATGACGTATACGTCGTTTTTCCTCCCTAAAAATATGTGGAGGGAACTTCAGAGTCCGGAGATAAACAATAATGTCTCCATACCAGGGGTCCGAAGACAAGATAAGGAAGATATGCTCATCAACAAATGAGTCCTTGGAAAATGTATCCTCATCTTGCCTAGGAAAATCAGACATTAATTCTGCGAAGACTAAATACTTTTTGGATTTTGCAGATACAAAATCGAGGTCGAAATCTTGCAAAATCACAATCCATTTATTATACTTCCATCGAATAATGCATCTTGTCAAGACAAATTGAAATGGATTGATGTGTGCCATGACAATAGTCTTTCCAAGTAAAATATAATGACGCAACCTCTAGACTACATGAACAGTCGCGAGGGAATTTTTTCCACATGAGAATATTTAAGTTAAGAACCTATGAGATTTATACTAAGATAATAGATAACATGCTCATGGAGCTCGTCATCCTACTGAACCAGGACCATACCAACCATCTCTTGAGACGCGACGATATAAAGCAAAAAATATCTATTATAGTCAGGAGGATGAAGCAGAGGTGCCAATACCAAGGCTTTCTTAAGGGAATCAAAGGACTCCTGGGCTCGATCATCCCATACAAACATAGCATCCTTCTTCAAAAGATGCATGAAATCCTTAGTAATGCTGGCATAGTTCGCTATAAACGATGTAGAAAATTGGATTTTCCCTGAATATTTTGAAATTGACTAATTGAGCGCGGGGGAGGAAACCAAAGTATTGCCTCAAACTTTAAAGGGTTGACCATGATTCCCTCTTTCAAAACTATAAATCCCAATAGGCAACCCATTCTGACGTAAAAGATGCATTTCTGAGGGTTTATGCGAATCTTATAATGTTTGCATCTTTCGAACACAAGTCGAGGTGAGCTGGATGATCCACTCTCTTGCAAGAATGAGCAGCAAGGTCATCTAGATAAGCCTCTACTATATGCTTGAGATCATGGAATGTAAAGGTCATAGTACACTAAAAATTTGCTCTAGCGTTTTTAAGGATGAAGGGAATTTTTTGGTATGCAAAGGTTCCCCAATAACCAATGAACGTTTTCTTATGTTGATCCTCAGGTTTAATTTGAATCTGATTATAACCAGAAAAACTATTCATAAACAAGAAAATTTCACTTCACTCACATTCGTCAATAATCTGATCAATAAAGGGTGTGGGGAAGTTATCCGTCGGACACGATTTATTCAGATCTCAAAAATCCATGCACACTCGGATGGTTCCTTTCTTTTTATCCACATGAACGGGGTTGGATATCCACTCAGTCAAAGGAACTGAGTAGATGAAGCTATCCTTAAGAAGATTATCCACCTTTGCTTTAATGGTGGGCACCTTTCGTGGATTCACCGCTCTTAGGCGTTGTCGAACATGCTTAGCATTCAGGTAAGTCTTAATTTCATGCTTGACAATGCTCGGGTCTATTCCTAACATTTCCTCATAGGACCAAGCAAAAAAATATTGGAACTCTTTGAACAAATCAGTGTAAATCTGAATTTCTTTAGGCGAGCAATTTGCATCGATATAAACAGTCTCCACTTTTCCAGGAGTTAGAAAAATGTTGACTGGGATGGTAGGAGATTATTCGCCATGTTCCCTTCAACATATATTCCATGCTTATCCAACGGGACCATGGTGTGACCAAATTTCTCACCTAAGGTCGACCGAAACTCGTCGTGCTCGATCCTTTCAAGTTCTGGGAGGAAATAATATCTATGATGTATGTCCTCCCAAGGCCTTTTGGGGCCATTCATGGCCTCAAAAATAGCTTTATTTGAAGGAAAATTACCATCGAGACAATCATGTGAGCATGATGAGTTAACTACCCAAGCGAGCATGAGTGCAGGATATTCCTCCTCCATCCACGAAGAGGAAATATCAGGGTTTGCAGTGACTTCTTGTAAATCTTGATAAGCAACCTCTACTACAGACAGTGGCATGGCCATTCCGAAGTGTGGGTTTCCTTCACACGATTTAGTTGGGGAAGGGAGAGTCCAGGGGTCATTAAAATATGATGTATGAAATGAAACTGGATTCAACGATGATGAAGCACCATTAGAAATGGAATCGATATATGAGATTGGTGTCGGAAAACTAAAAGTTCCCATGGGAGAAGAGAACATACCAACACCAACATTCTTAGTTTCCTTCTGAGAATTTTTAATTATAGGGACCATAGATCCCGACGATGTAGAGGAACTGGGGCTAGTAAAAGATAATTGATCGATTGTCATGATTTTTCCTTCGTGAGGAAAGAATATCACATGAAACACGGATGAGATGACTGCTTTCATAGCATAAATCCAATTCCTTCCCAATAAAATATTATAGTCGAGGGGTGCATCAAACACCTCAAACTTGACCGGCACGAGTTCCCCCCTCAACTGGACCTGAAGGGAGGATATAATTCCATATGTTCAAAATGAACATCCATCAAATGTAATCAACGTGGTCATGGACTAAGATAACCGAGGAGAGCCAAGGGCCATCTGAGAAGATAGGGACATCACTGACGTTGAAGCACGTTCGTCAACAACAGTACGTTTGATGGTCATTTTAATACATTCCACATGGATTTGGAAAGCCACATGGTAAGGTAAGCGAGGCTGAATATCAACGGTCTCAAACTTAATAACACTAGGGACACTTAAGTCAAGATCCTTGAGGGTAGATAACAAGGCATTCCTCTGTGGTGGACACGTCTGGAGTACCTCCAAAGATGACATGGAACACGACGTTTGGCCCATATTCTCAACAATGGAATAATTCTGGATGGCTCCGGAATTAGGTTTATGGGTCAAGCGCTTATGGGTCGAGTGCTTATAGGGTTAGGCTTATCAATTTGAAAGGGGATCTCTGGAGGTAGAGGCTCTTTCCCCATACAAGGATGCAGAGGACAATAGTCAAGAGAGAAGGTGGAAACATTAACCTCCGACCGGACCATATTGACACATCCATGGCCACCATCATGGGCTGAAGGGTTTTGACTCTCACTAGACCCATTTCCGGTGTTAGACGCACTCGAAGCCATATTATGATTATGAGGAAGCATATTTGATAACACAACTAGTCTCTGTGCTATAAGATTCGAGGACTCATCTATTCTAGGGAACAAGTGAGTAAGGTGATCCTATGTGCAAAGCTTACAAGGAAACTTCACCTTCCGTTTTTGTTTCTTGTCCCCACAAACATTATTATCATTCTTGTCATTATTCAGATTTCCTTTCTTATTATTATTCCCACCCTTACGATTATTCTTCCCCTTATTCTTATTCTCTCTAGGGTTATGGTTACCTTTTAGGTTTGTCGATTGCATGGAATGTACCTCTGATGAATGGGTGGTCGAGGATGAAGTGGTAACTTGTCCCAGTGTAGACTGGCTAATGGAAAAATTCTGCATCTGATTTGTCACTTGATATGCAGCCTTAGAACTCGCGACACCTACAATGCCATCGGCATGAGGCCATATATTTTTCATGGGGTCATGGTTGGATCGTAGTGCGCCAGGAATAATTTTGTAAAGAAGCCTAGATTGAGCATAAATCAAATCTAACTGCTGATCTTTAAATATGTCATGTTCCTCAGTAGTTACTCCGAATGTTGAGACGTCCTTCACAATATATGGCAAAAGGGAATTAAGGAACCATTCCAACACGAACTTTAGTGGAATGTTAGCTTTAATCAACCGCTTTCATCTACGCCACTCCTGAATATGATATGAAATGTGAGTGGCTTTATCCTGATGGAATGCCAATAAAATTTCTGCACCTACATCGTAATGGACCAACAACTGAAAGTGGTTGAGAAAAAATAATGTTAGGTCATTAAAGGTCTGGTACATTCCCCCAGGTAACTCGAAATACCATTTCGTAGTAGGCCTTGTGAGGGTGGGTTGACAGTCTCAAATGACTAGAATCGTGGTTCAAGGAATTGGACGAGCACCAAAGGTGAAAGGTTTTAACATGATCACCTAGATTCTCACTCTTCTTATCCTCAAACTTAGGAATTCCAAAGGGAGCTTGGTGGGGACCGAGGGCCATTTTGGATCATGACACATAGGACCATTTGTTAATTAGGATAGGTTTGGAAAATTCAAGGTAGCCAGAAACATGAGCCTTGGTTGCGACATTTGGGATCATGCCCCCGGGAAAGACTGGTTGTACGGATACATTAACGTAGGTATCGAATTAGAGACCATAGGACATGGTGGGTTATGATAGAGACCATGAATCTATATAGTAGGATAATACCCCCCTCCAAATTGATTCATGTAAGGGTACAAAGGCATTTTCATGGTAGGAAACCCCTGGGAGGAGAAAGCAATATGACCAAAATTCCCCATATGATGGTATACATTGCTCCCTAACAAGGGAGGAGGAATATACCCCCTTAACGTAGGAAATACAGATGATGGGGGACCCATACTAAAATATTCATTCCCTCCCAAAGGAACATTCGAACTCGGAGGAGGATTCGCCATAAGAAGATAATTCGTGGGAATTGGCATAGTAGATGATGGGCAGACAAATGGGATATAAGAGGTAGAACCACCGCATGCATTCCCACCCCAACCCATAAAATGATTAACACTGGTATTAGGAGCTGATGAAGGTTAGGCCATCCCAAACATAAGGAGAAGAATGAGGGATATGACTGCTCCCGAATTGATACGCAGTAAAGGGGGCTGGTATGCCCTCAAGCCCAACACTAGGGTTACCGTTGCAAATTGGTATGGAGGATGGGATACTCAATGATGGATTATGCATTCCAAAATTAAAGGGATTAGAGGGATTATGCATTCCAAAATTAAGGGGATTGACTAAGCATCGGATCCCAACAACCCTAAGGAAAAGTTGGTCAAATGATCAGATGACCAGGTATAACCAAAAGGATTTGTTCTAATAGGCTGAGATGAACTAGTAGCTTGAGAACCCGTGAACACAGCAGTCCCTGGGACCCATGAGGTAGTAGATGAGGGAGTCACATGGCCTCCCCCAACCACTGCTGATGAAGGGGTTGAAGGTATCCCTGACATATTTGAATAATATCTCATGGTAAGAATTCTTTGAAGCTGTCGATGGGATATATAAGGACCACCTTTATTATCTCTGTGCCTCTTATGGAGAGGCTATAAAGGATCACTCGGTGGTAAACCTACTAAACGATGAGAAAAAAGGATAGCCAGAACTCGATCCACGATGACTCCAAAAGAGTTAGAAAAACAATATCAATCCCTAAGGCCAACTAACCGGCAATGAGCACACTCCTAGAAAATATAAGCCAAATGCACACAAACAAAGGAGATGGCTAAGTGTCCTCCTAATCTATATAAGGTATGCCTCACCTAGGAGGGGCCTGAGACTCCGCTACTACAGACAGAGGTAACAAAATCAGTTATAAGGGTCCTTAGACTTCACAACGCAAGTCTGTGCTTTCCGACACCTATCTGACTCAGGACACTCACAAAATAACCCCTGCAAGTACCCTGTGTGGATACCTAGGATAAGAAAATAAGGTCACCATGTATAACCAATGCTCAAGTGAACATTCATAGTCTAGGTCCATCGTATGGGTAGGGTAGCTAAGCCCAAATCTCAAGAAGCACTTAGGTGCTTCAAGACCCAGATAGAAATAGACCTTGGATATAGCTCCGACACTAGGAAGGTATTGGAGGGCTATCTCTGCAATCAAATTTCGCGCTACCTCGTGCTTGAATCCTGTTTAAGAGGAGCTTCCCAAGAATACCAATTATACCATAGATTTCACCACTCCCTGGACAGACGCCTAATGTTAAGTTTTTTAGTCTTGGAGAAGTTTACTCACAAAATCCTATTTCAAGACTCTAAAACCTACACTTGTTTTTACAAACTAAAACATAAAATATTTCTAATTGATTTTAAAATTAAGTGTTAATTTTAATTGGTTGTTGCTTACTCAAAGGAATATGGTAGTGCAACTAGTGGTGTTTGTGACTCAACAAAAAGAAAGAAGCATACATAAAAACATTGATAAGTACTATTCTTGTTTTTCAAATGAAATTGGTATGCTATTAACTGAAAATGCACAAGTATGGTCTCTTTCACTTTCAATGCAAATGCAATCTTTCCAAATGATGCCTCGACTAATGCAACTGCAAGCAAAAGTGAAAATGCTCAAGTAAACATGCAAAATGCAAATATTTTTGTATTTTCAATATGATGGAATGAAAATGCAAGATTGAACCATAAACATCTCAGATTTTGCAGCAATTGTAAGAAGACCAACCAATCAAGACACTAAGAATTCATGACTCAAACACACAAAAATGGACTACCAATGAAAAAAATGACAAGAAACGAAATTTTCTAAAAATGAGAAATAAGAGAGCTTCCAGTCACCATAAATGCAACCAACAGATAGCATAGATACCCAAGAAGACTCAGCAAAACTTAGAACTCACCCAAAAAGCATCCCATTAAAAAAATAAACTAAAAACTGAGATGTACGCGATTATCAACCAAATATCTGCGCATGTACGCTGGTCAAACACATTCATCCCGCGTGTGTATGCAAGCAGGACACACCCATCCTGCGTATGGGGAGAAAAATGGCCAAAAAAAACGAGAATGAAGCCAAACCACTCAGGAAAACAACAGAATACTGACTATCAAGCTACCAGTGACACAAAAAATCAGGCAAACAGAGAGCAATACAAGAGAGAAATCACCCAAAAAACCCCAAAAGGGAGACCATCCCTAGTGGAGTTGCCAATTTTGTTACAAAGAAAATCTTCTTATGGCTTGGGGTAGAACCGCAACAGACAAAGTGACACTAGAAATCAACTCAATTCCCAAATATGCTATATAAACATGAAATGCTAACAATAAAATGATAAGACCCTTACCTCAACCAGATCTCTAAATAAGACCACTATTAAGCTCTCAATCCAATGCTCTTCACCTGCAACTTGTCCTCAACAACCAAGGAATATAAGCATATAAAATGTATATAATTTGTTAGCACATAATATAGCATAGTCCATGAACATATTAAGCAAATATACCTAATGAAAACAATATAAACATTTGCAACATGAATTGGACGAGAAAAGAGCATTTCTATTAATATAATAAACATAAGTACACAATGAAAACCTTTTTCTGGCAACTCGTCGAAATCGAGAAACTAAGTTCCTACAACTAGGCCTCCACCACTTCAATCCTCCATGCAATGGAAAGCTCACAAGTTCAAGGAGTAATTGGGTTCCTCCTTCACAAGATAGGGAAGAGCTTGCAATATGAACAAAATAGAGGTTTAATATTACAAGGACAAAGGGATGCAAAATCAAGGCATGGAAATGGGGCAAAATTTCTTTAGAGTTTACTTGCTCTCAAATTCCTCCTCCTCAAATGCTTCACAATGGCTCAACAGATAGCCCTCAAGGAGATGGAGGGTTGAATTGGAGAGTTTTTCAGTATATGGAAGGCCAAGAATCATAACAGTCGTGACTTGGAAAGGACAACTCGAAATATTTCTTATTTTGATCCTGAAACCCGATGTACGTGGGATGTAGTGGTGCAAGATGTGTATACGCGTGTTGTAGTACTGCTGACATGCATATATCGACTCAAATATGGGTTTTGGGGTTTTAACTGAGCAAGAGGGATAGGATGAGTCTACAGAGGGACAAGGTAGGCCATCAAGGCATGTTGCATAGGATGTGGAAAATCATGCTATAACATATGTTTTGTTCATATTTTACACGTGAGTACCGTAAGGATGCCTCCTCATAAAAGCATTATATTTTCTATTTGGTTTCCAATCCAAATTGATAAATGAAAGTGGATGCATGTTATTTGGATAAAATAGTCACCTTTAAGGGGTTTTTGTTTTTGAAATAATGTTTGAGGTTTTACTAATTCAATTACCCTACTTCTAATATCGATTGGGTAAGCAAGGATATTAGATAATGACTCTACAATATTGACCATATTATATGAATGATTGGTGGTAAGAATATCTAAACCGATTACAAAGGTTGTATTCAAAGACATGACCTTAAATTGGTCATTACATGGTTGGACTTTAGTTGAACTGATTTACATATTTCTTCTATGAATAAATAAATTAGATTACAATGTATTTGATTATGATATTGAGTAAGCAAAGATACTGACATAGTTAGTTTGCTTTTATGGTATTAAAGAAAAAATTTACACCCCATTTCCCTAAATAGTAACGGGGGATTTGGCTACATCACAAAAAACCTAGTTTCTAAAATCGTGGAATAAGAAACATTTCTGGCCATGGACCCACATGAGGCAGGTGTTCCTAGGTGTAATATGATGTCACCAGTCCAACATAATCGATTGTTCATTAATATGAGTCCCGGTTATAAGATTATAGTGAGTTTCAAATCACCTTTTGAAGCCATTCAAAGACACTTGGCGAATTTATTCCCGCGGCATAAAAATCAATCCGATTAGTATAATTGAGTACCGTTACCCCCTACATGTTTGTTTGGTAAATTTATACATGACCACAATGTGTACACACTCTATAATCTGAGTTTCCAAAAAATTACCATGTAATGCAAAAATTGCACTCCATGTTACTGAGCAAAACCCTAGTTCTTAAAATAGTTAAATAAGACAACTTTTGGGCCATGGAATCATGGGAGGAAGGTGTCCCTAGATGTCAGCCGATGTCATAAGCTCAATGGAATTGATGGTTCATCAATCCAATTCTCGATTATTAGATTACAATGAGTTTCAACTCACTTCTTGAAGCCATTCAAGGACACTTGGAAATTTTCTTCACAGGGCATAAAAACTAATCCAAGTGGAAGAATTGAGCATTGTTACCTCTTGAAAGTTTGTTTAGGCAAGGTGGACATGAACATACTTTCCACACACTCTCCTAATGATTTTCCAAAAATTTACCATGTAATGGAAAAATGGCATTGCATGTTACTAAGAAAAACCCTAGTTCCGAAAATTGTTAAATAAGACAACTTATAGGCCATGGATCCATAGGAAAGAAGTGTCCATATGTGTAATTTGATTTCATAAGTCTAGTAGAATTGATGGTTCATTGACCTAAATCTCGATTATCAAACTATTACAAGTTTCAACTCGCTTCCTGAAGCCATTCAGGGACACTGGGTGAATTTCTTCTCGTGGAATAAAAAGTAACATGAGAAACATACTTGAGTACCATAACCTCCTGCAGGTTTTTTTCGGTAAGGTTGACATGACCAAAATTTCCACACTTTGTAGGTTGATTTTCGAAAATTTTACTATGCAATGTAAAAATTGCATTACATATTACTAAGCAAAACCCTATTTTTGAAAATCGTTGAATAAGACAAATTTCGGGCCATGGACCCACAAGAGGTAGGTGTCCTTAGGTGTAATCCAATGATACAAGTCCAAAATAATTGATGCTTTGTCGATCTGAGTCCCTCTTACCGGATTACAACAAGTTTTAACTCTCATCGTGAAGCGATTCAGGGACACTTGGTGATTTTATTCTCGTGGCATAAAAACTAATATGATTGGCATAATTGAGTACCGTAATTCCTTGTAAGTTTGTTTGGGTGATGTGGACATGAAAATAATGTCCACATGCTATGTTGGATGAGTTTAAAATTTTTTACCATGTAATCCAAAAATTGCACTACATGTTACTAAGCAAAACCCTAGTTTCAAAAATCATCGAATAAGACAACTTTTGGGCTATGGACCCATACTTAAGTGTAATACATGTCATGATTCCAACAAAATGAAGGTTCATCGATCCAAGTCCCAATTATCATATTATGACGAGTTTCAACTCGATTCCTAAAGCTATTTAGGGACACTTGACGAATTTATTCCTGGGACATAAAACCAATCCAAGTAGTAGAATTCAGTATCATAACCTCCTGGAAGTTTGTTTTGGAAATTTTGAAATGACCACAATGTACACACACTCTATTGTCTGAGTTTCCAAAAAATTATGATGAAATGCAAAAATTGCATTGCATGTTACTGAGCGAAATCCTAGTTCCGAAAATCGTCAAATAAAACAACTTCCAGGCCATGGAACCATGGGAGACATGTGTCCTTAGGTGCAATATGTTGTCATGAGTCCAATGGAATTGATGGTTCATTGATTCAAGTCTCGGTTATTAGATTACAGTGAGTTTCAACTTGCTTCCTGAAGCCATTTAGTGACACTTGGAAAATTTCTTCCCATGGCATAAAAACCTATCCAAGCTGCAAAATTGAGTACAATAACCTCATGCAAATTTGTTTGGGAAAGGTTTATGTGACCAAAATGTCCACACACCCAATTGTTTGAGTTTCCAAAAAATACCATGTAATGTGAAAATTGTATCTCATGTTACTAAGCAAACCTCTAGTTCTGAAAACTTCAGGAAATGTTAAGATCCATATTCTCTAGATACAATTCAAAGATTCAACTATTGTCCATTAACCTCTCGAATAAGAAATGCACCACTTATGTAGAAGTTAGACTGCTTCAATATTATATATCCTTTTGTCTTGCTAATATGATAACCTAGGAATGAAATACTAATATGATAACCTAGGAATGAATTACAAATTTCAATAACCTCATGCAATTCTTTACAAATTCTTAGACTTGTCAATTTATTTAGCATTGTTAAGCAAAAACAACAATGCTTCATTTTTATTATTTATTTTTCAAGAATTATCGATGTTAATTGAAAATTTCGCTACCTGAATCATATGATTGCAACTTGACCGTTGTTATTTGACATTAATTGTAGCTACAACCAAATATATATTTCTCAGATATTGATTCAGATAGTGATGGTTGTTCTAAACAGAAAGGAGAAGGGGAAACATCCAACAATATGTCAATATCAACTAAAGGTAGTAATGGTAGAAGAAAATTCAATAAACATATGGATTTCAAGTTTCTTGAAGGAGGGACATGCTCTTCTGACAATGATACCATCAAAGTTAAGGTAGTGCCATTGGAATATAGACATATGTGAATAATTGGGAACCAAACCCACTTCCTAAGGTAAACATTGATTTTTGTATTGATGGAAGAACATATTGAATTGATCCATCTAGTTTACATGGTTTGGGGGCTCTTTACAAGGGATGGCGTAAACATTCCATACAAATGTGAAGTGCAATTGATAAATTATGTTGGCACGACATATGATTATAAACATTGGTGTTGGCTAGTACAGTATCTAACAAGTATGCACATATATGTAGTTTGTGCAAATTATAACAAAATGAAAGAAAACAATCAACATAAAGGATATTATGTATATATTGATGGAAGGCCCAAATCTTCAGGAAGTGTTGAAGTGTTTATGAATAGTTCACATCTTGGAAGCACAGAAAAACCACCCAATTTTACATTTGAGGAGCGTGATGGAAAAAAAGTTGTGGTTTCTGCAATAAAATCAATAACTATAGGGAGGGGGTTGTTGATCAATTATAATTTGAATAAAATTAAGGAATTGGGTAACTATGATTTAACACTCATATTCGTTATTTATTGAAGAACACATATACAGTAGATTGAAAACACTATTTTCTATATTGATCAAAATTTGCCTTGAAATATAGTTTACATCATAATGTGAATGAAGGGAATTGAGAACTTGTATCATTGTTTGGATATGTAGTTAACATATTGTTTTTTTATTTTACAGGATGGTCAAGGAAATGCATCGACCATGAGCAGGTCAGATAATATATGGCCATTTATATGTTAATTATTATCAATATTGTTTATTGACGCCCTAATCCAATGATTATTGTTATTTATCGATGTTATCCATTTTAATTCTTTGTAGGCTCCCACATCATCACCTCATCCCGATCAAGACAATGTAGACTACTCTAAAGTTAATGAATCTCTTGTTTATATAATAAAAAAGTTGAGAAACAAGATGAATTAAGAACTTGAGGAATTGATGGTCACTGGAGATACTTTAGAAACTAAAGGAAGAAGTCATTTCTTGATGTAAAAAATCAATAAGTACTATGTATGTATTTTTTAATTTGTATTCCATCAATTGCTTTAATGGATATGACATATATTTTTTAATGAATCCAAGTGCTTGACATAGAATCATATTTTTATAGGCCTTCTTGAGAGAGGAATCCCTAGTGTTGGGAGTAGCAGACATGCATATATTGGTGGAGTCTCTTATCCTGTTGCGCTAGCTATTGATGCCTCAATTCCTAGTATTGTTGTGTGTGCCCCTAATTCTACACCTACTGTTGGCCCCATCTATATGTAGTACCCCTAGGTCTAGTACTCATGTGACCAATTCACTTTATGTTAATATGAGTCCCATGACGTTAGGCTTAGTCATCAAGAGCACTGGGTAGTTACCAATTACTTTTTAGATGGACCATGAACTAGTCCTAGTGAAGCAATTGAACCTCCATGGAAATTACATCTAATCCATTAACTTGTTAGTTATATACTTGATTAAGTGTAACAATGCATACAATTCTTAAGCATAAATGGAAATTAAAACAATAGCACAGACACACATTACACGTAGATTTTACCCTAGAAATCCTTAACCAGGAAAACCAGCTTAACTAGTGCTTCACCACTCTCTTTGTTTCTTTCATTGTATTAACTCAACCATTTACAATAAAATATATAGGTCATTACCAACCTCCAAAATCCTAACTCCTAAAATCGAATTAGAACACGATGGGCCAAAAACCATTGGCCGAAAATAGCAAAAAATGGGGCGAAAAATATCCTAATTTTTTTTCTCCGGGGCTTCGTCTCTAAACCCCCCAATGAGGGAGTGATACCCCACATGCCCCCCATGTAATGCCCCATTTTAACTTTATCACCTGAACTATCATTACCTATTTGTATTTACATATTATTGTGGAACATCGATAGTACGCTAACACTATGGACATATGGAGATATTATTTTGAAGAATATATATATATATATATATAGTGTGTGTGTGTGTGGGTGTGTGTGTGTGATGTTAATATTATGAATGATTGGCGTATTTTAATTCTATCTCTAGCATGCAAATTTAATAGAAGATGGGTACATGGATACCAAGTTAAAGTTATGTGTTGAATGTATGGATATGATATCAGGTGCATGGTACATAGAAAATGATTTGCATTATTGTTCATTAGTAATTTATGTGTACATGTCAATGATTGCACGATATTTCTCAATCTTGTGTTTAGAGACTAACCTACAGGTTAAAAGAGGTAAGTGGTATCTAGGTCCTACAAGGTGGAAGTACATCGAGGACATGAATTCCAAAAGATAAATGGTATGCAAGTGATGCATTATTTTTTAGCATAAGTATTTGTTTATTATCATGATGTATAGGTAGATGTACGGTTTTAGGAAACTAAACCGCCCAAATTGGTTATTCGATGGAAAAAACTGAGTACAACAGTTGCAACGCAATCACTATGTCGATGTATACATAGTCCCTTGTTCCATTAGGAGGGGTGGAGGCATTACCCACTGTTTATCCTTTGAAACTCGGAGTCATGGGAGGGATTTGCTACCGTGCGTTCCCCAATGTGTGAGATGATTACTAGTGGGTGCCTACTAGGGAAGCTTGGTCGATGTAGTCGACACTTCCGTTTATAGGTTCAACTGGAGTTAGGTCATGTAGTTGACACTCCAATGCAGTCCAACATAGGAATGATAGGATGTGGAAGTTAGTTGTGAATTAGATAGAACGAAGTAGGTACATAGGAGTGTCATTGAAGTTGGGGAGAAAACTTAATTACTTGTGTGTATGTTGAAAGTATTTGATTGCTTCTTGTATGGAAACTACATGCAATGTGTGGTTTTCACAGGTTATTATGATCTAATTAGTTAATTGTTAGACATTGCAAATTCACATTTAATTAGGTATTAGTGGATAATAACATGTGTGATTATGCATTATCTGAGTTGAGTACTACTAGTGTACCTACACGAAGTATGTAAGCAATATCTACGCTTACAGAACTCATCTATATATGCTTGCATGAATTATTTATTATATTAGTATGATTGGGCTTGATGCATTGTGATTGTGACTAAATACATTATAAATAGTTAGGGATTAATTATTACTTATTTTGATTATGAATCGATGTATTTACGTAAGGTTATTTAATGAATGTCTAAGTAATTATGCTAGGGGGTTTGATGGAAATTGAACTAAATAAACATTAATGATGTTACTTAGTGTTAATAAGACTAATATTAACTTGTTGATAAGTGTTAAATAAGTATTAAAGATATCAATTAAGTTTAATTGTAACTAAGAGTTGAATGTTGAATGTGGTAATAGTTCCATGAATGATCATTATGATTAATTATAATTAATTAGAATGTGGTAATAAATAAGTATTAATTAGGACTAATTATAATTAAGGTTCATTTGTTGAATGTGGTAAATATCTCCATGACTAATGATTAAAGTCAAAAGAGTATTAATTAATAATAAATAAATAATAATTGAGTCTTAATTATAAGATATGGTTGGCTGTGGTATATGGTAATAGTAAATAAATGGCATTTTATTATTTTTATTATTATCATTTTGAAAAGAAAAGAATGTGACGTTATAATATTGAATAAATATATTGTTGAAAAATGTTAAGTTATGTTGAAGAGTTGCCGGTTGAGGGCGAAAAGAGTGGTGAATTTAAATAAATAAATATTAAACAAAGATTATTTTATGATTGTTTTGAATGAATGTGGCTTTATATCGAGTGTGGATTGGATTGAAAAGTAAATTAACTCTGACATTGTAGATAAGTAAAATGGTTATGACATTAATAAAGAGGATAAGGTAGTAAACGCTCGGGACAGAGTCGGTGGATAAAGAAGAAAGATAGAATATATGAAAGGAATGAACATGATTTGTGGAGATTGGAAGGATTTTGGAAAACAAAAGAGGAGGCATGTTTTCATTGAATTGAGAAATACATTGCACTGTTTGGGCTTGTTGTACTTGGGTTTTGGGCTCAAGGGTCCAAGAAACACAGTTTCTTGGAGCTAGGAAGCCGATGAGGCTTTCCTAGTTGGCATGGTGGAAAAACCTTTTTGGGCAGTTGAGTCTTATGGTAGAAGGGACAAAATCAAAATCTGGACAAATCTTGCTCAGCTACATGTATTTTTCCACTTTTGACTTCTTATTTTCCATTTATTTACTTGCAGGAGTTAAAAAAAGAAAATTGTTATATATATATATATATGCTGAATGGAATTTGGAAACAAACCTAAAATTGTCTATAGGATACAACAACATTTTATCTGCTTTGTACCTGTGCATGGAATTGGAAAAAAAATGATTTAAACTTAAACATGTACATTGAACATAACCAAAGGAAATAGAGATTTAAACTTAGTTTGAAATGTGAAAGCTATTAAATTAAAGAACCTAGACAAGTCCTTACACATGGTATCAAATCCATTGGCTTAAACACTCATACCTCTAGGGGTCTTTTACATTCATAAACTAAACAAGATTAAGTAAACTATAAAGATACTAGAATAGGTAAACTTACACATGGTATCAGAGCCACTGGTTCAAATACAAAAACTGAACAAGATTAAGTAGGAAACTATAAAGATACTGGAATAAGTAAACTTACACATAGTATCAGAGCCACTGGCTCAAGGGGTCTTTTACATTCAGAAACTGAACAAGATTATGTAGGAAACTATAAAGATACTAGAATACTTAAACTGATTGCAAGAAACATTTTTCCCAAGTCTCTGTACCATCTAGACCACCCCTGCAAGAAACATAGACAAGAGTTATATATATATATATATATATATATATATATCAATTAATTCACTGTGGCTGTTAAAATATTATTTTCCTACCTGTTTACAATGTGCAACAATGCAACTTCTGGCGAATTTAACTTATTTGCAAAAACTAAACTTAAAAGAATCAGGCTTGGAAACCCCAAATATCTAAAACAAAATCAACTTGCACCTGCTTCTAAGTCCTTCCTAATAAGTTTATTATGTCCTCGAAGGGGAACATGTATATATTAGATATCCCCTATTAATTTGTTCATAGGGTCTATGAATTTTTCCAGCAATCTATAGTTTTAGGTGGTCTATGTATAGTTAAATTTTTTTATTTATACTAACTTTTTAAATAATACAAATTTGTTAAGTTTTGAGTGGATATGAGTTGATGACGTCTTCTTCGAAAATCCCTTCCTAGTTCAGCGGCAGAGCCTACGTCATCTATTATTAATGCTCTGTTATTAATGCTGTACAGACCTGTTTGAGGTAGCCCATGGAGTTTCCTATCTTTGGCTTGTCACGACTCACCTACTCACTGTCCCTCTGGCTTGTTGCCTACTCACCAAACAGGATGACATTAATGACAACATTCATGGCACTACAGGTGTTGAGCAGGTCAGGTCAGATCAGGTCATGGAAAAATGAGCAGGACAGGTCAAATCAGGTCATGGAAAAACGAGGCAAGACCACTTTCTTTAATCGGTGTAAAGACAATCAAGGGTTTAATGGCATCAACAGAGAGCTAGAATTTTGCAGTCGATGCATCGGGTAGACCATTTGTACTGCAGTCGATACACGCTCAGTCGATGCATTGGGTAGACCGTTTGTACTGCAGTCGATGCACAAGCGTGGCAAGCTGCATGCATTGGTCATGTTTGGTTTGCCCATTTTAATATTTTTGGTGGTCATCTTCTACATTTGCAGTCGATACATGCTGCATGTAATATCCCATGTCCGCGCTTGAAGAAGCATATTTCATCCATGAAGGTGCAGGTGGATTTCTAATCTGTGGTTTGTGCTCGTTTCTTATCCATGGACTTCATTCACATATTTTTCCTTGGCTTGGGCGAACTCTCCATCCCTGATAATATCCTTTTGCAATATGTTGTCCATGGGATCAAGCAACGCTTCCCAGTTGTTGGCGCCCTGTATTTCCCTCCATATGTCCGCCAGATTCCTCTCAGACTTTGATGCCTTAGAGATCTTTGGCTCAGTTGGCTCTTGGATGTCTAGGGCTTCCACCGTGCTCAGCAGGGACTCAGTCTGGATCGCTGAGCTTTTGACAGGGGGACCCTTTCTTTCATGGCCTTCATCATACCCAAGCCATTCTGTGGTTTCCTATTCTGATTAATTCTTTGCTGATATTGCAAAATTATTAGCCTCTGCATGTCTGATGAAACCGTGGACGCAAAGAGGGCATGGCTGAAATTGGAAAGCCGAGAAGCAGAGGTAGCAGAATCTGAAGGGAATGACGGCCTGAGCATTGTCTGGGAATTCATGGCTACAAGAGAAATGTCGATGGTCGGTAAGGATCGATACCATAAAGCTAGAGACAATCTTCGGAAACTGTCTCTAAATCTTTCTTAACTGAGCAAAATAAATTATCTACGAGGGACTTCAAATTCAATCATACAGTCTTTGATTTCTAACATTCCCCATAAGCTTCCTGTTTAATTAAATTTAACTCGCGCTGCCTTTGACCCTCCCGCTAGCTTTTTCATCGTTTCTCTAAGCTCCTTTACATCACGCATAGAATCATCACACAGATTGCTAGAGGATTTTCTCGTTGACCCCAAAATAAACAACTTACTATTCGCGGCCTGCCTTAAGGTAACCTGTGAGTGCTCGCTACTGTGGCACAACCTTTATTTATGTCATCAGTGCTTGCCTTTAACATCTTGGCTAGGGAGCTATGGGTATAGACCGTATAGTGAAAACAGGTTGCCAATAGTTTTCGGATATTATCTGACTTAAATCGTCTGATGATAGGTATCTTCCCGGGCGTCAATGCAGTTCAAAAGGCAGACCGGTGAAGGGTTCTCGAGAGTCTGGTTTTCCTCTGGGCGCTACGAACGTGAAATACCCTGTCTCGGAGTCCCAAACCAATATGTTCAATCATATTGCGTCCTATATCATACTGCTAAAGCGAGAGACCTTTTGCTCTATTATTGTTGCAGTAAAAGTCCAGCTTTTCCTTATTTTCAAAAGCATTAGCTTCTGAGCAACTTCATGAAAATTTGTACTTGCCACTCTTTTTTTATATTCATCCATTTGCGGACGAGGAACACGCATCTATTGGGAACTGAAACATTCAAGTAGCTAGATTTGAGACCAATGGAAGACTCAATTCAAAATGGTGGAATATCCTAATTGTTTTTTGAAGAAGTATAATGACGAAGTTGTGATTTCCGACTGTGATTTACAGGGTCTTGCACTGGAACCGCATTTGACTAAGTCCAATAATTTTGTCATTGACTTTTTTTAACATTCAAACTTAGTTCTATATTTTAGTTTGCCACAATTTAATGAGCTTTTCGCTTAAAAGGCCGAATTCTCTTAGTGTTTTTTTTCCAGCTGAAAAAAACATACTATTTGTATTTATATTGAAATAAATAGTACATGATGGATCGGTCCAAAGATAATCACAGATCACTCTATATTCTTTCTTGCTTTACATGTCATGACGTAACAGCCCAGACATACATCATTTCAGGGATGTTCATAAACACATAGAAAATCCATTACAAAATGTCAAAATGCCACATCTGGCCAAAAAAAACTTCCAAACTAGCTAATCTAGGAAATAGAGAGATCCCTGATCAAGAATCTCATCTTCAAAATATTCCTCCCAGATGATTGTGTTCCCTATATATATGTTTGATATCAAAATCCATAAAAATTTTCAACTCAGCCTTAATTCTGTAGCACCATTGGGTCAATGCAATGATTTGTAGCTTATAATCACCCAAAACCCATTTAATAGTGACCCTGGAATAGCCAAATAACTTAATTCTTGGGAAGCCAAAAAGATTTGCCAGACGAATAGAAGCCCACAATGCCAATAGTTCAGCCTTCATACTAGTGCCCATTCCACAATTGAATCGAATGGTGAAAAAATGTTCCTAATTTATAAAAAATTTCCCACCTACTGCACACTGCCCCAATGCTGCTGCACCGTCGAAGAAGATGATAGGATCATTAGTGAGAATTCTCTTAGTGTTGTTATTACTTAAGTGTTCATTTTCTTTTTTAATTTAAAACCTCTCTTTGGTTTGGTGCAATTATTGAATTAGTTTGTCATTAAACTCTTTTTTTTCATTCAAAGTTATTTTAGTTTGTCATTTTAATTATTTTGTTATATTTTAGTTTTTCATTTTAATTATTTTGTTTTGTTTTTTCATTTTATTAGTATCAGTTTTATAATGGTGCAAATAAAAAATTAATTTGTCATTTTAATTATTTTGTTTTGATTTTCTATTTTATTAGTATTAATTTTATATTGGTGCAATTATAGAATTAGTTTGTTATTTGTTTAGTTTGTCATTTTAATTGTTTTGATTTGTCTTTTTATTTTATTAATACTAGTGTTTTATTAAATTTTGATGAATAAAAACCAAATACCTATTAAACTTTGGATTCATCATTGCTTAAATATTAAGCACTATGCATGTTTGAGTCTATATGTAAATATGGAAAATGAATTTAAGCAACATTAGGGTTCCATTATAAGACTTAAGGACGTTTTTACCCAATTCAAGAGCAATTCCAATCAAACTTGGTTTAAAGATTGCTTTCGCTTGTGGATATTGAAGCTTAAACAAATGGACATTTATGTCAGTTTCAATATAACATAGTTAAAAATGTTATGGTTAGTTTAACAACATTTGGGAAGCATTTGGTTATTATTGTACTTCTCTCAATTAGCATTTTAAATACTTGTTTCTTTAATCAATAGGAAACATAAACTAAAGGCAAGGTAGGGACTTGCTGCTATGTAACTCTTCTTGTTTACCTTATTGAAAGTATAAGCATTACTCTTCTTGTTTACCTTATTGAAATCCTAAACATTACTTTAAATCCTTACTTAATAGTTATGCTAGATCTCACTTTTTTTTCACTTTTTTTTTAATTAAAAATTTACAGAGACACCATCAAATCAATACAATTGACAAGTAATGTACTTTACAATGGGATCTCCGAAAAATGGCATTTCATAACAACATAATTATTATTCTATATATACATAGATTTCCAATTGTCATAAAGATTTGTTCTACTACTCAAAATTTGATACTTAAAAGATAAAAGTCACCAACAATTTTACATAATAATGGTGTCGCATATGAAGGGGAGGTCTATGTTCTACCTTCATTTCAAGTTCCTATAACATTAAGGGTCACTCATTATCTATCTAGTTAAAATAGTTTAGAGCTTCATTATGATGAGGTTATATTATTTATCTATTGTTATTGATATGGTTATTGGTGGGGTTGTATTGACAAACCCAATTTGATCACCCCCCCCACCCAATAAGTAAAGAAAGACAAATGCGTTATGATCCTTATTATACAATGCGATCTCGATCATGCTCATACCAATAACTCATGGTGAATCTAAATATATCATATATTTTTTCTTCCTCTATCTAGTTTTCTTATAGTTGTTCTTGTACCTAAAGCATATAGTTGTATTGAGCGAAAGTAAGGATTGGTAAAAGTCTATTTCTTTCGTTAAGAACCTTTATCTCTTGCTAGTTAAAGGTAAAGTGTTGTAGAACTTAGTTGGATTTTAGTTGATCTAGCTAAGTTAGTAAAAGTTATAGTATCTATTACTCTATAGTAATAGGTTGGTTCAAAGCATGTAGTTATAGCTAAGTGAGTTCTATAAGAGTTATAAGCTATGTTCCTTCCCTTATTATTTAAAGACAAGGCTTTTTATATCAACTTATACAATCTTAATTATTTTTCTATCCTCTATATACATATACACAACTGTAACATTGTTGACAAACAAAAAAGCCAATACAAGTGTAAGATGCAATGTCGGGACATTGCCACCAAATAGCTCTTGTTTATTTATTTTCAATTCCTTGTATAAACATTTTTAAAAAAATTTCTAAAAACAAACATGAAAGGGAGTTGAAAAATGTGCAATTCAAAACAATTCTACCATCATTTGCAAATATTTTATTGCATGCAATAATTTAAGTCCGACAGGTACTGGTTGTCAAGACATACGAAACAATCTAGTTGGTAATCTTAAATTTAAACTGAAAAGCCAATTTGGGGATATTTGCAAGAGATATAGATATGATTATAAAGAAATTGACTATAAGATAGTGAAAGGAAATAATGCGCAGTAAAAGAGAAACACGAATTAGCTCATTACATTTATTTGGGTAAAAGAAAATAACTCTACATTTAAATATGTTATAACATTTCGGCTTATACAATGACAAGCAAACGTTTTATACAATGACATCATATATTTAGTATACATTTTTACATACAATCATATATTTAGTATAGCGCGGGTATGCTTCTGCATAGAAGCCATGGAATTCTATTGAAATTGGCGAGCCTTGATGTAATATTATGAAAATTCTTAGTTTTGGAATTGAAGCATATTGAGTTTGTAAGTAATTATATATATATATTTTGAAGCATATTGAGTTTGCAAGTGATTATATATATATATTTATGCTTCAATCACTTGCAAACTCAATATGCTTCAAAATATATATATATAATTACTTACAAACTCAATATGCTTCAATTCCAAAACTAAGAATTTTCATAATATTACATCCAGGCTCGCCAATTTCAATAGAATTCCATGGCTTCTAATTGAAGCATATTGAGTTTGCAAGTGATTATATATATATATATATTTTGTTTATAAAGGATTTTCAATCTTTCCAGACAACGTAATATATTCAAAACTCCTAATCTTTGTTGTTTTCTGCTATTTAGTGATTGATAAGAATTGGAGAAAAGATATATTGTTTTAATGGTGAAAGGTAGGATTGTATAAAGTATATGATCCATTTTAGGATATTGTTAAGGAGTAAAATAAAATATATTTCAACTGTTATTGTACCGAGTGAAACAAGGTGCTCTACAACCCAGTATGGGGGAAATGCTGTAATGTTTGTGATGTAACTTTTGTGATGTAACAAATAATTAAAATAATTCATGTCGGCTCATAAAATAAAAAATTATGGAAAGTATTTAAAAAAAGCCATGTTGGTTCATAAAATAAAATATTATGAAAAGTAATTAAAAAATAGATGTTCATTTATAAAATAAAAACTTAAAACTTAAACACTGATCTATCAATCAAGAGAGAGATCAAATTTCTTAAATTTAAATTTAAAAAAAAGAAATACACTTCAAGAAATTGGATCCCTACGGATTTAAAATGGATCTATACTGGTAATAATAACATATCAATGTTTAGTTACTGAGAATTTTCTTTGACAAACAGTAATTTTGAATGTTTAAATAAATAATTACAATATTGATTATATATATATTATTAATAATAATATATATATGTTTCAAGAAATTTACATATTTTAAAATATATTAAAAAATGTTATTTAAATAATTATAATATTAAAATACAAATAATAATAATAATTTTATTTCTAAGTGATAAAATTAGGTAACATAAATAGTTAGCACTTTGACATTGCCTATTCTTACATATTGAGCAAATTTAATTCTTGTACATAAATAGTATTGTGAATGGTATATGAGAATGAAACTATTTAAATGAATGTTGCTAAGTTGTAAGTGATTTAATAAAGAAAACAAAAATACATAGGTGTAAATTTTTTTATTAGTTCAAATAACTTAATGAAAATATCATCTAATTGATTATTGCCGAAAGGAACATATCTTAATAAGAGGGTATGAATCATTGAATAAACATTGTAAAATGTGTTTAATTCTAGTATCATTGAAGAAATTAACGAGATAGAAGGACAACTCTTCATTTAATTGGAAACCTATTGAGTAAATGTGGTTATTGCATAAAGAAAAAATTTAAATTTACAAACATGAATTGAAAATTAGGATGCATTAAACGTTAAATAGGTTACCATTAGAGGTATTATATAAGGTAACATTAATTAAGTTTAAGTTGAAAAAAATCATGGTCATATGATAAGTAAGTGTGTAATAGTCTTGAGGTTGACCTAGCATGTTTATGATGCTAAAAAGTTTTGCATGTGGTCACTTAGCAAATCCAGTGACTTAAAAAAGGTAAATGTATAGTCACACGTTATGCTTGTCCATGATGTATGCCTAGGTCATTTGCCATGGATTAATAAGTAAGAAGCCTTTATTAAAAAAAATAAAAGATTGTTATTAGGATTTGTGTGGAACACATAGTTCATATCAATATAACAATGGCTTATGCCTAATTTTGTGTTGTTGTTATTGTCGATAAGATACCATAAGTAAGGGTTATGTTATAAACCTAGAACCTAAGTTTTGAAGGATGAATGAATATCAATAAGACATGTCTTATTATATTGTGATGTCAGATGAGATATTTAGTTTAAGTCTATTAGTCAACACATTATTGTAAGCCAACTTATGTTGATTGTGTGTCGAGTATGAGATGCTTTAGTTTAAGTCTATTACTCAACACGATATTGTAATCCAACTTATATTGATTGTGTGACGAGTGTATGTGAATGATAAATTCAATGGAGGCATGTTCTTTGCATCGTAGGGATCTAAACTATGATACAATTGACAATACAAGAGACTTGTAGGGTCATTTAGTTATATGAAGAATGTTATAGTCATGTCAGGTTGAAGTTCATGGTGAGAATGAGGGGGATTGCATTATAGAATGGAGTAACCTTGTACAAAGTTAAAACTATAAAGGAAATGAGTATATCAAGGTAAGAGATAGTTAGCAAAATAGTACCAAACATAGGGCAATGATGTAAGGATTACAAGATAAATGGAAATGCAGTATAAGGGATGTGGAGATTGTTGTGGTAGGGATGAGATGGCATGAATGAGCATATATAAATTTAAGTGATGAAGGAGACAAATTAAATAGGATATAATCAATGCAGGGAATATGAAAGTATAATAACAATAAGGTTGATGAAAGTGATATAATGGTATAAATAAGTGTGAAGATACAAAACTATATATATATAGTGCTTTTAATTTCTTTCCATGTTTGGTGCATCTACTTCAATTCAATGAATATTGCATGGTTGTACTCTCTGGACTAGTTATATCTATTGGAGGCCTTCCAATTTCTTTGTGTAAAGTATCATTGATTTCTATTTTAGAGAATCTTGAAATTTCAAATGTCGGAGAGCCTAATATTGCTAATGGATGGGAAACATTTCTTACCATCTTTCTCCTAGTCTTTCTAAAGACCCTCTCACAATGTGATAAAGATATATAAGGATTTGTAATGTAGGCCAAGTGTTTGTGTGGGATATAGGAGTAAGTGAAACAAACCAACCATTACAATTTGAATAAATAAGAGATAATTTTACTATGATTTTGTAGATTCAAGAGGAACAACATGAAGAACATCATTGGGCTCTTAAAATCAATGTTGGCATACCTTCCTTTGATTGTAAATTTGATGACTTGGATGATTATGGTATGGGTTATTATTCAAATGTTGTTAAAAGAGAGCAATTGAAGGCGTACATGAATTATAAGGAGTTCTCAGGGTTCCAAAAGTTAATGGAGATGTTCCTCTTTTTGTTGATCGCATATTTGATTAAACATAGATTTTTGAACCTAAAATTATGACTTTTCTTAGCAATTATTTTGGTTTTGAAGATAAAATACCTTTATCATTTGAAGTAGTTCCTAAAATTCAAGAAGACCATGCTTTTTACTGCACCAATGAGGTGATAGCATGATTATGGTCCCTACCTAAATATAGGCATCAATTGAGGCATGCAACAAAGGAAACCATCATAGTGAATCAACCTTGAGACCTCCTATATGAAGCTCAAAGAACTCAACCATTTGAGCTAGCCCACTAAGATAGGTAAAACTAAAATTTACCATGCACTCATTGAATTATCCAACACATTTACAAGTACATCTATTGGTTGCAAAACTTCAAGTCCATGCTAAGTTCTTTTATATAAATTTTAGATTGACATTGGGGAGCACATTCAATGCTTGAATTCAGACTTCAATTCAGAACCCAATTCTATTTCTAACAAATTTTCTATATATGCATGCTCCAACTACAACACTTGATTATGCACGGAATGGTGATTTCCTGAGTTGCTCGGGCTTTTGCATAAAGCTGTGATGTTAAGAAAGTCATGGTGGGATACCTAACATTTCCAGTTTCAGATAATTCCATCACCATCACATGTGAGCAACCAAAGGAAGGGGAACAATGGTTTAAGTTTCAAGGTGCCAGTGCTCCAGAGTGCAATCATTTCCTACAGGCAGACCACCAAAATCTGGATTGGCATAAAGGCATACCACGGGTTTGATTAAAGATTGAATAGAGTCACCTTCTAAGGCTAGTACATAGGTATGTAACGGGAGAAGGTAGGTATGCCACAGTCCACCTCTACCATATGTGTTTTCTCCTACACTAAGATGGAGTTTCAACAATGAATTTACCTACTATTTCTTTAGAAGTCTGTCAAAAATGGTCTCTAGGGTTCAGAAATTCCCAAATAGTCAACACAATGTTTATCATCAATCCCTCATTAAGTTTTTGATACTGCAAGAGTTGAGCAAATTTAACCATCAATGGGAATAGTTTCTCTCATCTTCTAAGTTCATAACCCTAGAATCTGTTAATGTATCTTCTGTTAAGACTATACCTTCAGAAACCTATGAAAATTATGAAATCAATAGCTCTTTCACAGAGCTGAGTGTAAAGAAGGAAATTAAGAGTTGGGTAACTAGGGAATGTAAGTTGAATGCATAGCCTAAAATTCATGTAAGCAAGAGATTGCGGTTTTCCTCACAGGAAGAACCAAGAACCCTAGTTTTGAGTCGATTAAAGAAGATCTTAAGAATGGAGAAAACAAATTATTGACTCGAAGAATGAGAGGGGCCTTGAAATCGCCAGTTTCTTAAAATTCCAATTTACCAGAGATAGAGGATGTTCATGATTTTACAAGTGATGATGGCCCAATGAGGAATCAGAAAAGGAAACAGAACAACCCTAGGCCTTTTCCACTCAGAAGACCGCATACTAGGGATTCAAATAAATTTATGGTTTAACTCTAGAGCTAATTTTTATCCTACTCTTAGAGACAAGAAGATTATTGACCTTGAAACTACCCCAAAGGAAACCACGAAGAGACCTAGGAGGCAAAAGAAGAAGCCATGATCGCATGTTCTGCTCAAACAAGAGATATTTCCAAAATTCCCAAAGGAAAAGAAGTAGTTCATACCTAAGAAACTTTTGATGGAGAGTCAATCTCATCAATGGAGAAAGAGAGGAAAGTTGCTCAGTTTATGTCTTGTCTGGAAGAAACTATTAATACCATCCCTTGTTCACCAAAGACAACCTTTCATTCCTACTACCTTAGAATAAGAATAGAAGAAACCTTGTATGGATTTTGTTACTAATGAAAATCGTGAAGTTGAAATCCTAGTAGCACAAATTCAAGCACCAAAAGAGGATGTCTTTCCCTAGCCTAAAAATAATGAATACAAGGTTAACCCAAAACTCGGGAAAAAAGTTAAGAAGCTCAAAGCTTTGGTTAAATAACTAAAATAGAATAATGAATTGTTACATAGTAAAGCATACATGTTAAATAAAAAGAGGACCAAGTTGATCATTAAGTTCAACAAATTATATAGGTTCTTTCAAAAACTAAAGAAGACTAATGGGAAGCTTCTCAACCAAAAGAAGTATTGGAAGAAAGAGTGCCTCCAACAAAGGAAAAATAACCTGGATATCAATGAAAAGCTAGGTATTTTGACAGATCTTGGCACTCATGTCTTGCAAGATACCCTTCAGAGTCGAGCAAAAAAAACCAAATGAAGGCAGAGTCAAAGTTTGCACATTGCAGTTTGGATCGTTCAAATCTTAGCATCTATAGAAAGCAGTGTTGTAGAGCCTTTCTATCATTTTGATCTTTTTAAATGTTATAAATATTTTCCAGATTTTGTATAAAGTCTTAAACTTGAAGTGATTTTGTATATTTTGTATTTTGAAAAGTCGGACAATGGATAAATGTCCTAGATCCGAGTCAGTCATGTTAGCTGGTCTCTCCCTTAAAATGGGATCTTGAAACTGACTCATGCATCGAGTCATCTATTTTAGTATGAAATGGCTATTATTATAATATAGATGATCATCAAACCTCCTAGATAGGATCTAGATGGAATACTGTGGAATTCTATATATTGTAAACCTCAATGGATAGAAGGGGTTGGATTTTGGGAAGCCAAGGAATGCTGGTGGAACATCAATAAGACTTTTTATATTCAGTAACCTATGTATTTTTGAAGATAATTTACAGTTATGGACAAGCATTGTGCCTATTTCATGTTTTATTATTGACAATCTTTTAAAAACGGAATTGTTCATGCGCTACATAACCAATATAATTCAGATCTAATGGCATTTAAGCTTTAAGTGCACATTGCTTGTGTTATTGCCCCGTTTCATTAATTTCTTGTTATAACTCTATTATGGTATGGAATGAACACGTGTGAATATATGATTGAAAATCTTTCCTTTCATGTATTGACATATTAGTATTCATGATTGATTTTGGACTCATGTTTGATACTTAACTGTAAAACCTTTAAAGTTATGCTATATTATTGTTTTTCCTCTTGTGTTGTTGATCATTCCATCTAAACCTGAGTGGCTCACTAATTTGAAAACCAGTTATCAACAAATTCAAAACCACATCTTATTATAAACCAACATTCAAGTGCCCTAGCTTTGCCCTTCGCAGTCCGGGTGCAACCTTAGGGATAACACCAACCATGATATTCGAGGGGGTGAAAGCATTTTTAAAAGCTTTACTTGCAAGTTCGTGTAATTCAAACCTCTTTACCTATATCACTGAGTTCTTTTCCATCCATGTTGCTTTCTCATAACTGAAGTAACTCTTGAAAGGTCCAAACAGACTCACATCGTGAGGTTGCAAACTGTGAGTAGTATGTGTAGGAAAAGTCAACAAGTCAATGCATTAGATCAAATTTGGGGTCTAAAATGGGTCTCATAAGAATACGAGCCACCTCGTAAGAAAATGAGCCACCAGATAAGAAAAAGAGCCATTGAATTCGAGAACCAATAGAACTTCAAGAAAAGAGTCAACCATAATGGTTGACATGGTATATTTGACATTAAAAAAGCATTTTTTTAATTCGTATTTTCAACATATCTCCTTGTCATTTTACTCAAATTACGAGCGGGGAGCACTCGTTGGATGTGGAATCAAATTATGCATCCAATGAGTGCTCCTGCTCGAAATGAGTAAAATGAAAAAGAGATATGTTGAAAATACGAAGAAAAAAGAGAGTTTTTTTTCTCTTTTCCTCCAAAATTCATAAATATTATTTTATTATTTTCCTTAGAAAATACATTTTAGACCTCAAATTTTCTCTAATGGCCTAGTCGGTTTGCCTCCTCAATGGTTTGTATAGCTATGTGGCTACCATGACCATAAAAATCAACTAATGTATGTTTTCGACTAAGACACAACCAAGTAACAAAGCCAATTCAAAAACAATTCTTTAGTCATCCCTGCATGGGGATGTGTAACCATGGATGATCCTCGTTAGGAATTTTAGATATTGTTTTTCAGTTGAGTCTTTCTATAACATACAAAATATATATAATATTAACTAATGATAATAATAATAATAACAATTATAATAATTAGTTGTTAATTGTTTAAGGAACACATCCTATCACTCACCATATCCACCTCTTGTTTTTCTATATATTTGACACACTCATTGTAAATCATCTCATTATGTACATTATTCAATACATTCAAAATTTACAGTGAATATTTGTTTAGTAACAAACTTTGTTTGTCACATCGATGTCAAAGCCCTTTTCTCGGGCACTTCCATTGATTTCATCCCCTGGATGCAAAACCAAGATTATCCTTGATCAAATCAGGGTTTTGGCCACAAAATTTGGTCTTTGACCACAACTGACCCTTAGCCATTGTGACCCTCCAACATTAACGACGTAAAGTGGGTGACGTATTATTCAAACAACGAACTTAAGAATCATACAATATTATACGAGGTTACTTAGACAAACTTATGTATAGTTGTGACATTTTACCTTTCACGTCTTCGTTCATTTCATTGCCACCTTAACAAGTTATATTTAAGGGTATAAGGTTGTGAACTATTCCCTCAATAATCAATTATTTACTTTAAAAGGTTTATTTAAAAAGGTTGTGAATTATTCAATCAGTAATCAATTATTTAGTGAAAAACGTTGTGAATTATTCAATCAGTAATCAACTATTTAGTGAAAAACGTTGTGAATTATTCCTTCAATAATTAACAATTTACTTTAAAATGTTTATTTTAAAAAAAAATTGTAAAGGTTGTGAATTATTCAATCAATAATTAACTATTTACTTTAAAAGGCGTGAAAAACGTTGTGAACTATTCCTTCAATAATTAACAATTTACTTTAAAATGTTTATTTTAAAAAAAGTGAAAAAGGTTGTGATTATTCTCTTAAGAATTAGAAAAAAAAAGTGGATATTGATATAAAAAGGATATTAAGTAAACCGTAAATCTCATTTCAAGTTAAAAGGGGTTATGAATCCACTTAAGCAATTTTATTTTAACAAAGTTATAAAATGAAGTATTATGGTATCTTTCAAATGAAGCTTGACGAAAATCCAAATGGAGATTAATACCAAAAAAAAATCTCGAAACTTCAAAAAATTATGTTAAGTTGCTACTTATAATTAACTGGACAATTTGAGGGAAAAATATTACTATTTACATTTCTCCTACTGAATGCAATAATTATATTAGTGATGAACTCACTAATGAGTTAGTGATTCCTGAGTCAAATATAGGTGTGAAGAAAGACTTTTGGAATAAGAAACAATATGAAATATAAGCAATTTACAACTAAATATCAAAGGTTATACATTCATATTAGAATCTGTTGTTACATCCTTGTGGAGCAATGTTGGTGACATAGTTCTAGGGTCAACCTGGATGGATACATTGGGAACATTCATTTTCAACACAAGGAGAATTTTTTTGACATTTTCTTATAAAGAAAAGAAAATCACATTGCAGGACATTACAATGAAGTCATATTCAGAAGTCCCGTCATCAAAAGGCGTAAAGGACGTATAAAAAATGATCCTGCAAAACAATCAAAAGTCTAAACGAAAGAGGAAAAAAGAAGTTGAAAACGTTATTGCTAGTAAAGATAAAGAAATAACCCATTTGAAGAATCATAATCAAAACTTGATCACAGAGATCAAGAAATTAAAAAATTAAAAAAAAAATCACAACAAGAAATGCAAGAACAATTCAACAAAAAGGAAGCAGATTTCGAAAAAGAATTCAACAAGAACCTATAAAAAAATATGAAGAAAATTCTAGCTAAAAAAATATGAATCAAGGGTTGATTGAACAGATAAAAAAATTAAAAGATGAGAAGCTAGAAAAATCCTTGGAAAGGGAAGTCCAAATCGTGGAAATAGGAACAAATACACCTTCAATTGAAATATTATCAACAAGCAAATCACCATAGGCACAAAAGGTTCAAGTTCCTACAAACGCTCCACAAGTGGCTCAAATGCCTTATCGTCACCCAAATCACAAGAGTCATTACGATCAACGACAAAATTAACAGGAAAGTAAGCAATATTCTTCTTACAGACAAACCAACTACAACATTGAACAAGAACAAAGTCAACATTGACAACTTTAATGGAAGCCTAAGATGAGAAGTTTTATACGGATAGTCGATCATCAAATAGTTCCAATGAAGGTAGATTTGGGGTGGATCACTTCACAGAAAATGCAACACATCAATTCAACAATTTGAAGATTATATCGCCTTGTTTCATATAGTATTGCAATTCCTAGCACAGAAGATCACAAGACAAAGTCTTTCAATAAACTATGTTTTGAGGACATAAATTTTTAAGGGGAAGGAAATGAAATACAAAAAGTGTATAATATTAAGTAGTAATAATCATAAATAATAATAATAATAAATAGATATTAATTGTCTAAGGGACACATCCTTTCATGGATGGTCACCATATGCTCCTCTAGATTATTAATATATTTGGCACATTCTCATTGTAAATCATCTCATTACATGCATTATTCAATATATTCCTATATGGATTTATGTTCTATGTCTTATTTACAGTGGATATTTGTTTAGTAACGAACTTTGTTCGCCACACTTTCCCTTAAACAAATAAAACCCAATGATTAATGCACTGATTTCATTTACACAACATAAAATAGTTATCCACTTCCTACTCTTAAGCAAAAAAAATGGCAGATTCCTGCTCCCTCTTAGCAATTACCCGCATGCCACAATTTTTCCCTACTTGTAAACTAATTTCTCCATAGTTCCATATATGGTCTGGACTGTAGGCATATTTATCATATACATTGGATAATGTGTCATATAACCTGGGCAAACTGTAGGGTGTAGATTTATAGTCATGTTTCTATCAAGGCCCTATGTTGTCCATAACAAAAATTCTAGATGCCTTTTTTAAAACCCTGACCACCATGATTTCCCAAGAAATTCATCTTTGAATGGATTTGGCCTACCTTGACAAATTTGGGCAACATTTGATTTTAGTTGTATCAATTCCAACCCTTGGCCCAATTGATCCATTTCCTTGCACCAAACAACCACTTCTTCCTCCTCTTCTACAGTCATCATAGTAAGAGGACCTTTCCATTTTGTATGAATGAGGCCATTTATCCATTAAATCAACGATGTGGGTGCAATCCCATGTTTTTTAGAAGCTACTCTTAACAAAATATCCATTGAATTTTACATCATCAATGCAATCAGCATATCATGTTCTATCCATCCTCTGATGGCATTGATCTTCTTGATTTCACTTGCACTTTACATCGTGGTTGAATGTGGAACAACACCAACAGTCTATGTCTTATTATGCTCTTCAACATCCCTGGAAGAATTGTTGATAGAAACATCGTGGGTGTAATGTTCCATTTTTAACATGCAGTGGAATTGACTGAGTTGACTAAGGATTGATACCATTCAGACCAAAAGAAGATCTTAATCAAGGTTGTTAGATCATAAGTAAATAAAAGAGGGCCACAGGAACTAGGGGCCACCTGCATGAATTACATGTGAGCCATATTCCATGATGCATGCACATAAATACATTAATTAAGCCTTCATGCACACAGAAAGCAATGCATGCAAGTCAACTGAAAAATAGAAGAGAAAAGCAACCTAGGCATGCAAAAGTTAGGGCATGCAATGTCGAAGTTATAAAAGAAGGATAAAGTGAATGATTAGGTCTGCTTATTGATCATTGATTTGAGAATTCGACTTGGAGAGCTCAGAGATCCAATTTGGGGTTGAGGGCACACTACTCAACCATCAAGTGTATTTCGGCAGTGAAATCTATCTGCCCTAGTCACTTCCAGGTTTGGATTATACAGGTTCAACATTACTTCCATACTACACATCAGTATTCAATACTCTTTAGGATTCAAGCCACGGATTGGATTGAGAGGACTCGCCCTTTGCATGAGCAACTTGGGAAAACTAGGGAATCATCATATCTTGACATACAACTGCTATTTGGTTTGCATGCAGCTGCCATCCTTCTGATAGCACAAATATTAATCTAGTTACTGAATATAGGCTTCTTATTCGGCTTCAGGAGAGATGTCACGTCCCCTTCCACGTATCCCTATCACTAATAAAAAATGGGCTTCTAGCCCCATGATCACTAACAACATTCATAACAATTAAAAATACATATGCAGATATATAAATACAAGAAACATAGCGGAAATAAAAGTCTTGATACACACACACATCTAGTATGTGTGAACAAACATAATGATCACATCCATCATTCATAGACACATATATAAATGTTCATTCCATTCAACACTTGAATTTCTATTGAATTAAAGCACAACAAAGGTTTCATTGAATTCTTACCTTGAAATGATGATGTCCCGAGCAACTGGTTATGCAACTGCAACATTCCATCCATCCATAGACCAATTGTGCTCATCAATCTCTCAACACAGCTGCCACCCATGCGCTAAGCATGATTTCTACAAGGAAAAAGGGAACATCGAACTCACACATAGCCAAATATACACCAAAAATCAACCAAGTCAATCCGCAGTTGGGTTTATTAGGCTGCTAAGGCAGTAGAAAGGAAGAATTGCTAAGCTAGTGAGCTCAACCACAGAGCTATTGGTACCTCTACAAGATCTAGTTAGCTTGGTACCCACAATCCCTGCACACCCAACATAAGGAAGTATTCCCTTCACTGCTACACAACCCCTCAAGCCATACCTTCCCTTATATTGCTCTTCAGTGTGTGCATAGAAAAGTATCCAAAGCCCTTTGATCTTTCTGTGAGGTTACTCTCTTCACTAGGTTTATCAAGCCAATTCTAATCCTCTTCCACTCCTAGTTTCTTACTCACAAGTTCAAAACAAAATAGGGATGCACATAATAGCAAAACAAAAGTGTTGGGCATGAAGAAAAACGTTTTAACTGTGGGATTCCCAAAATGTGGTTTCCATGAGTTTCCAAAATCGTGGGCACCCAAAAAAAAACTGTTAGAGGGGGGAATCGACCCTTGGAGATAAAAATCCATTTCACAACATGTATATGGGAATTCAAGGGGCAAAAACGCCCTCTATAAATCCCCAAATCGTGACTCTCTTCCTCCCAGACACTTTGCAACAAAAAAACAACTTCCCAACTGTGGAAAATGAGGGAAAACGCCTAGCTAGATCAGAACTCGTGGGAGAGAAAAACTGATGGATGAATAATTGTTGGGGAAGCAATTCTAGGGGTGTTTTCTTTCCAAAGGATCCAAACACAATTTTCCAAATTGATGGCTTGCCCATACACAGAAGTGGGCAGCCATACCTCTCCATTCCCAAATCATTAACTACCTCAACCAACTCTTGGAAGAATCAAATGATTGGGTGCATAAGTAAAAATGGGTAGTTGAAGGTTTATGGGTTCTCTCATTGACACTTGGCTTGCACTATTGGCTCAAGGGTTTGAATATTTTCCCTCCCTATTCCTTGTAAAAATCATGCCACATACTCTTTTTCCATTGCATAGTTATTTGTGGGTATTTCATTAAAATGCATATTTACATGATGTTGTAATTTCTATTGTGCTTGGCTAGCACGAGAACCATATGCATCTATTTTTAAACGTTGATACATAAAAAAGTAAATCGATGGCGAGGCCTTGGCCTTGAGCTCCTCGCCACGATTTTATAACAATATTTACATCATTTACAATTTTAATGCTATAGAGTCAAAATCGGGATATTACAAAAGAGATCTCACCACTTCATCATTTAGAAGGGCGCCTTTCCTTGCATGGGTGACTTTCCTTGAGGAGAATCTTGTCATATGACCTAGAGTTCATGCATGTCTTGCATCCAGCTTCCATACTAATCAGGAGGGCATTATACCCTAGTACCTTCATCCCGGAGCTATCTGACATCATTTGAGCGGTTATACATCCATCCCCAGATTGAAGAGGGCACATTTACCACAAGGGCGCATTATTGGATAGAAATCATCTCACATCTCAGTTGATCCTTCATGCATGGCTTGCATGCTTAGCTCATATTGACCTACATTCCTAGAACATATTATTGGTACTCACATGCATAATTTATATCCCTATTTTAAAACATATCTGAATATTTGGGTTATTTAGGGTTTACAAAACCCCATGCACTTGCATGCATTCATCTTTTATTTGAATATTGGGTTACAATAATTCAAGTAAGCAAAATCTATGTCAGAAACACTATAAAAAGGAAACAAATATCAGTTGGGATATTACAGTGGGGTATGTCTTCATCTAATGAAGTGCATTGTAGGTGTGCACCCTTGGTAAATCGCCTCCTTATACAAGCAATGTGATTGAATTTTGGTGTGACTGCAAAAACCTAGACAATATTGATGCATACCTGTACACATGCAATATCTATTTCTATGTCATTGCAAATATTTTCAGTGTTATTGTATCTTCATTATTTGCATGAAGTTATTGTAATCTAAGTTTTTGTTGGTGCATAAAGTAAATTTGGTAACCCTACTTGAATGATGGGAATTTAGATTTGCAAATTGTATAAACTTTGAACTTACAATTACAATTAGAAATGAGATTGTTCTATGGTTATATATGTGAATGATATGTTTACATGCATTTTGCTTATTAGTTCATAAACTAAAAAATGAATTTGTCAATGTAGATTGCATGTGTTTGCGTATATACTCTACATATATTCATATATACTCTAACTTGAATTGATAGTAATGTAGATAATAGAAACAATGTTAATACATGACACTCTAATGGACTGTTGAGAGTGCTTTTAATCAGTTTGAAATTTGATTCTTTGTTGACATTGTTAATCAATTTGAAATTCTAGAATGCAAATATGATAAATTGTGGGATTCTTGATGCTTTTTATAGATTTATGATGTTGGATTTGATTGATGAATGGCATTCCATGGATAAAATATTTGAATTTGTGAATGAGTGTGTAGGATTGATTTGAGTATGAGCCAATGGTTGGGAAACTATCTTTGTTAATCCTTGTGTTTCTAATCAATTTAATGGTTTATTTGATTAAGTTAATGGGTTGGGTGTCATTTATTGCATTGTGTGGGTTAGTAGTTGAATATATATGTGGGGTAAGATGACATCCACAACCCTTTAAACTGTGCAAGTGAGAATGTGTGTTGGGATTAGTCGGGTTGTTGGTTGTTTCTATCTTCTCCATGTGTCATTTGTTGAGATTAAAGTCATAGAGAATATGTACATGTAGATTGGAGCATGTAGGATGTTTTAAGGTTTGATTTGATCTCTAGGTCAAAATGTAATTGGATGTGGCAGGGGAAGATGGTTTGTAAGATAGATTATCTACAGTTGGAATTAAAAAGGATTTTCATGGACAATTGTGGGCCCAAACATATAGGAAATTTTTGGACCTACTATGGATTATGATCCCTTGTTTAGCTAAGTTAATTTGCTCATTTACTCATGTTTATGTTTGTCATCTTTTGGGTGGTTGATTGGATGGGTTCTACGACCACTACTAATCCCTGCTCCACTATTGGTCCCCTATATGGGGGTGAGATAGTGCAGGTGGTTTTCCCAACACATTAGAAATAAGCATTGTTGAAATATTGTAACTTAGAAGAATATTCTATTGTATTTTATTATTATTTATTCGGATATGTTTTATTCTTCCGTCGGGATGTTATTATTGTATTTGGTCATCATAGAGTCATGAGGTAAAACCTCCTTTGTAAGTCGGGTCGATAGAACCCTCCAGAAAGTAATATTATATTGTTTTGAGTCTTCCTAGGTAAGTCGACCCAGTTAAGTTTGTTGGGGCCGACCAAGGAGAATCCATCCAAGACTACTTCACAAGGGTCTCCCAGTTCAAGGAGCAACTAGAAGCCATTGGAGACTCCCTTGATGAAGATGAGCTAGTTATGACTGCTCTAAATGGTCTCACTAGACCTTGGGACTCATTCATCCAGACTATGTGTTCCAGAAAGGAAAACATGAAATTTAACATTGTATGGGAAGAATGCATCCAAGAGGAGGCTAGAGTAGCCAATAGAGAATCTCTACTTAAATAAGATGATCAAGCCCTAGCCACCCATACCAAGAGAGGAAGAATTCAATATAACTTCAAGAAGGAAATCCATAAGGAGTCTCAACCTCCCAAGAAGTTCCAAAGGACAAGAGGAAACAATCCAAGAAGAAACTACTCCAACTTTCAATGTTTCAATTGTGACAAGCTAGGACACATTGCCAAAAATTGTCCATTGAAGAAAGAAGAATACAAGAAGAGGAACAACAACAAAAGACATCATGCACACTTAGTTGAAGATGAAGATGAAGATGAAGAAGAAGAGGAAGACGGACCTCGAAGAAAACAAACAAAAGAAGAAGATGCAAAAGAGTATGTATTATTCTCTGCACTCTATGGGTCTATGACACCTGGAGAAAATACATGGCTTATTGGTAGTGGTGCTTCAAAGCACATGACGAGACAAAATAAAACTCTGTCAAAAATTGAAGAGAAGAACTCTCCTCAGAATGTATCATTAGGAGATGACTATCAATATCCTATCAAAGGAATTGGTGAAGCAAGCTGCAAGCTTGATTCTGGAACCCCCATGAAGAGGAAGGACGTCTTATATGTACCAGGTTTGAAGAAGACCCTACTTTCTATCACCTTTCTATCTCAGCATTAGATAATAAAGGATATAGGGTTAAATTCATAGATGGACAAGTACTTATGTGGCCTAAAGGAAAATCAATTGAAGATGTAGTTGTTAGTGGTGAAGAAGAAGGAGGCTTATATAAACTCAAGGGACATTCAGAAACAACCATTGTTCATGAGACCACTATCCCAAGTGAATTATGGCATAGGAAGCTTTCTCACATCAACTACAAAGCACTACCCCATGTGAGCAAAGTAGTGATGTGATTACCAGATTTGAAGATCGATCATGAAGGCATTTGCAAAGGATGTGCAAAAGGAAAGAATATTAAGAATCCATTTCCAAAGAGTGAGACAAAGACTAAAGGTACGTTGGAATTAATCCATTCAGATGTATGTCGTCCAATGCCCTCATCTTTGAGTGGTTATGAATATTATGTTACGTTTATTGATGACTATTCAAGAAAGACATGGATATATTTCTTGAAAGTAAAGGATGAAGTATTTGGAAAATTCAAGGAATTCAAAGCCTTGATAGAGAATCATTCAGAAAGAAGAATCAAGACACTTAGAACAGACAACGATGGAGAATATACTTCAAAATATTTTGAAGCCTTTTGTAAAGAAGTTGGAATCAAGAGGGAACTAACTACTCCCTACAATCCTCAACGGAAGGGTGTTGCGGAAAGAAATAATAGGACCATTATGGAAGCAGTGAAGACAATGATACATGATCAAGATCTTCCAATGCATCTATGGAATGAAGCAGCAAAGACGAAATTTTATGTACATAATAGATTATCCCATACTTCCCTTGGATTCAAGACTCCAGAAGAAATGTTCACAGGAAATAAGCCTGAAGTGAGCCACCTCAAGATTTTTGGTTGCCCAGTATATGTTCACATACCAAAAGAAAAGAGAACCAAGTTAGACCCTTCCGGAAAGAAGGGAATATTTGTTGGATACTGTGAAGTCTCCAAAGCCTTCAGAATATACATTCCAAGATTCCATCACATGGAGATTAGTAGATATGTAACATTTGACAAAGAAGAAACTCTCAAGAGATCCAGAAAGTGCCAGCATGAAGAATAATATGAAGAAGATGTACATCCCATAAATGTAGAAGTTGCACCCTCCCCCGAAGATGAAACACCAGAAGACCATGATATGCTAGAGCCTCAAGAACCTCCCACTATGAATATGTCATGAAAGAGAAAGCCTGCTTGGGCAAGAAAAATTATGCAAGAATCAGAGAAGTATGGAGCTCCAAGAGGCTCCACAAGAGTAAGCAAGAAGCCAAATCCATTTTCCAGTTATGTGGATTTGATGTGTGATCTTGTAGATCAAGAACGTACCAGCTATGAAGAATCTATACAGAAGAAAGAATGGGTAGAAGCAATGACGGAAGAATACCAATCAATAATGAAGAATGATGTTTGGGATATAGTTCCCAAACCAGAAGGCAAAAGTGTGGTATATTCCAAGTGGATCTACAAGATAAAGCATGCAGCTGATGGAAGTATTGAGAAATACAAGACACGATTTGTGGCTAGAGTATTCTCTCATAAAGAGGGAATTCATTATGAAGAGACATTTGCGCCAGTAGCAAGGTACACTTCCATTAGAACCATCATGGCACTTGCATCCATGATGAAGTGGATTTTACACCAGATGGATGTGAAGACAGATTTCCTGAATGGTGTGATTGAGGAAGAAGTGTACATAGAACAACCATAGGGATTTGAAGTTGAAGACAGACGGACTCATGTATGCAAGTTGAAGAAGGCTCTGTATAGATTGAAGCAAGATCCTAGAGCTTGGTACGGAAGGATAGATAGATTTTTTACGAGCTTGGGATTTAACAAAAGTAAAGTTGACCCTAACCTTTACTTTAAGGTCATGGATGATGAACCTGTCATATTATTGTTGTATGTGGATGATTTATTTCTGATAGGAAATGAGAAACAGATTATAGAGTGCAAGAAGAAGCTCGCTAAATAATTTGAGATGAAAGACCTTGGATTGATGCACTATTTTCTAGGTCTGGAAGTATGGTAGAACCCAGAAGGAATCTTTCTCAACCAGGGAAAGTATGCTGTGGAAATCCTAAAAATATTGGATATGTTGGAATGTAAAGCCATGGCCACACCCATGTATACCAACTTGAATTTGTTTAGCTGATGAATCGTCAGAGTTAGTGATGTGACTCAGTACAAACAGATTATTGGGTTGTTGATGTATCTGACGAATACCAGCCCATATATATGCTTTGCTGTGAACACCCTGAGTTCGTATCTAGTTGAGCCTAGACGCTTTCACCTGGTAGCTGCAACGCATGTGATGAGGTACCTAAAAGGTACGATAGAATTTGGTCTATACTATGTTGGAGATCATGACTACAGATTGTATGGTTATACAGATGCAGATTGGATTGGAAGTGTCTTGGACAGGAAGAGCACCTCAGGTGGATGTTATTGTCTGGGATCCGCCATGATCTCATGGTTTAGCAAGAAGCAGTCGAGTGTTTCTCTCAGCACAGTTGAAGCATAGTATATAGCAGCTTGTTCTTCTAGTTGTGAAGCCATATGGCTTCAAAAATTGATGTTAGGTCTATTTGACCTGGAGTTGGATACCACAGTGATTCTATGTGAGAACCAGAGTTGTATAAATATGATGGAGAACCCATTGTTCCATGAAAAGTCAAAGCACATAGAAATCCATTATTTTTACATACATGATATGGTACAGAAGGGAGCTGTAAAGCTCCAGTATGTGAGCACTGATGAGCAATTTGTTGATATGTTGACTAAGCCTCTGTCTCGAGTGAAGTTTGAGTACTTCTGTGACAAGCTTAGTGTGGTTCGAAAGGTCCTTCCTCGAAAGGGGGAGTAGTGATGATGATGTTGCAGTGGGATTGTACCATCCATAGACATTAGTCATAAAGTGATCCGCAGACGTTTGTCTTTGTGATGTGGTTGGGATTGTATCATCCCTGGACATTAGTCCTAAAGTGATCCACAGACTTTTGTCTCTGTGATGTGGTTGGGATTGTATCATCCCTGGACATTAGTCCTAAAGTGATCCTCATAATTTTTTCTTAGTGATGTGGTTAGGGTTGCATCATCCTTGGACTTATGTCCTAAAGTGAGAGGGATTGATCATCCTGTAATTGGATCATGTGTGTTGCAGGTTATGTTGATGCAGATGATGTTGTTGCTGATCGAAATATCAAGATTTGTTGTTGATCGAAAGATCAAGAGTTGTTGCAGATAATCGAGAGATCAAGTGTTGTTGTAGACGATTGAGCGATCAAGTGCTGCAGAAGATGAAGATTAAAGATGAAGACTCAGTGCTGTAGAAGATGATGCTCCAGTACTGAAGATGTTGAAGATGTTCTAGTAATTGTTCCAGTTGTTGATATTGTTGAAGAAAACTTCCAATGATTTATAGATGTATCACCTTGATGTTGTTGATGATGCTCTCTCTCCTTGTTCCTACAGTTGATATTGTTTTTGTCAGTAGAATACCCTTATCGTTAAGGGGGAGTGTTGAAATATTGTAACTTCGAAGAATATTCTATTGTATTTTATTATTATTTTTTCGGAGATGTTTTATTCCTCCGTAGGGATGTTATTATTGTATTTGGTCATCATAGAGTCATGAGATAAAACCTCCTTTGTAAGTCGGGTCGATAGAACCCTCCAGAAAGTAATATTATATTTTTTTGAGTCTTCCTAGGTAAGCCAACCCAATTAAGTTTGTTGGGGCCGACCTAGTTAGTGAAAAAGTCAAGTGGAAGATAAAGTATAAATATGAGTGATGTGGTCCTCATTTGGACACACACACTCACTTGTGTAATTCGCATAGGATAGAGAGAGAGATATATATGCAAGGAGAAGGAGCACTTTTTGGGGGTTTTGTCTTTGTACATTTGATCATCTATATTAAGGAAGTTTTTGCTGGGTTTTTCCCCTAGAGGGTTTCCCAGGATAAATCTATGTCTATCTTGTGATTGTGTTTCTTTTAGTGATCATGTATATGCTATTGTTGTGAAATTGAATTAAATATTGATCTTGTATATCTTATCATATTGAATATTAACAAGCATAAGTATATGCAAATTGATTATTATATTCCTTATCTTGGCAAGGAATCAAATCCAGACAATAATAAAAAGTGACACATAGCAAGCGACCACATTATGGAAGCACAGAGAAGGTCCAATAGGCTACTAAGAAGGCATAGAATTAAATGGGAATGTCACCTATTTGAAGAAAAATGGAAAGTTTCCTCTTAGCCAATGTTGTGTATGAAGAAGGTTTTTCCTAATGTCATTCTGCCCTCTAGAGGCTCGGATTTGGCAGTTGCCAAAACCAAGTTGGATATGATCTCACGAGTGCAACTTCTTGAGTGATAAGACATGAGTAGTGTTAAGTTTTCACAATTTAATCAATAGTTATCTAGGATCTTACTGAGAGAATAACAAGCACAACATAAACACAAGAGATACAAGAATTTTCCTCGGGGAAACCATAAAGGAGAAAACTTCGCAACTTCCTTAGAGATAGAATGATCACCAATACAATGTCACATAATTAAAACCCAAAAAATAGAGATGGTCTTCAGCAGCTTCTCTCTTCTCCACTTGTGCGAACTTCTCCTCTCTCTCACTAATGTGAAGTGAGCGAGTGAGTGAATGATCCAAATGAGAGAGGCACCCTCTCTATTTATACTTAACTTTCACTTGACCTCTACCCCAACTAGGTCGGCCCCTAGTTGTACTTGATTGGGACGAATTCTCTAGGAGAATTTAATAACCCATTTACAACTTAACTCTGGGGTCTAATGCCCCGACTTACAATGTAGGGTTAACCTCAATGAATTTACATGACCCAAATACAATAATGACTTATCCGACCGGAGGAATAAACATCTCCGTCGGAGGTACAATAATAAAATACAAATACAACATAAAATATACAAGTGAATATCTTCTGAAGTTACAATTACATTAACACTCCCTCTTAACTAGGAAGGTATTCTCTTGACACAGTCATCAACACAAGTCTTCGTCGTTGGATCAACAATGTTGGGGCATCATCATCAACACTAGATCGTCATCGTCACTATTGTTGTCATCACGACCATCGATTAGTGTTATCTCTCAGTTCTTCTCGTCATAGGAAGTTCTATAGATCCAACCATTTTTCATGTTGGATGTAGGCCTAGCCTCCATGTCGGTCTTCAACATCTCTGTGAGCAAGCCATCAAGTAGGTACAGCGCAGGACTTATTAGATTTCCTTTGCAAAAACCTGCGTATAGCCCAGGACTTGTTATATTGCCTCTGCAAAACTCTACGTACAACCCAGGACTTATTATATTTCCTCTGCAAAATCCTGCGTACAACTCAAGACTTATTATATTGCCTCTGCAAAAACCTGTGTACATCCCAGGACTAATTATATTTCCTCTGCAAAAACCTATGTACCCTACTGTAGCCTCATCACATCCATATCATTTCAATGTCAACGGAGCACAACCCAAATGCACATCACACAACACTTACATCAATCGACATGGGAAGACAAACCTACCACCATTCGGGAAAGGCTCCACCCCTTACATATACACCATGGGAGGACACACCTACCACCATGTGAGAATGGATCATGTGCATCTGCATCTTCCAGACTCATCACTTCCCCTTGGAAGGAATCTCGATCTGAAGTACACCAAGCTTCTCTCTGAAGTACTCAAACTTCACTCTCGCTAGCGTCTTGGTCAACACATCGGTTATCTGCTCGTCTGTCACGACATATTGGAGCTTCACTGCTCCTCTCTGCACCATATCCATTATAGTGGTACTTGATCTCAATGTGCTTTGACTTGTCATGGAACATCGGGTTCTCAAACAACTTCACACAACCTTGGATGTCACAAAATATACAATTCGCATCCAACTGGAGATCAAACAAATCAGACAGTAGCTTCCTAAGCCATACTGCCTCACAATTAGCCGAACAAGTTGTGACATACTCTGCTTCGGCTGTACTCAGTGCCACACATGACTGCTTCCTGCTAAACCAAGAGATCACACCTGATCCCATACTGAAGTAGCACCTTGAAGTGCTCTTCCTATCAATGGAATTTCCTGCCCAATCCGAATCAACATAACCCTCCAGGTTAATCTTCTGATTCACATCATACTTGAGCCCATAATCAACCGTACCCTTCAGGTACCTCAGAATATGATTTGCAGCAATCAAGAGAACATGTCTCGGATCTGTCAGGAACTGGCTCAATGTGTTCACAACAAAGCAAATATCTGGTCTTGTATTCGTCAGGTAAATCAAAGATCTAATCATCTGACGATACATCGTGGCATCAACCGACTTTGATGAAGCATCACTCAATATCTTCAGGTTCGATTCCATAAGTGTGGCCATGTCCTTGCAGTCTATCATCCTGAACCTCTTCAAGATCTCTATTGCATACTTCCCTTGTCCAAGGAAGATTCCATCCACACTCTGCCACACCTCCATACCTAGAAATTAGTGCATCATACCCAAGTCCTTCATCTCGAAATCGGCAGCAAGCTTCCTCTTTGTGTCCACAATAAGCCCATCCTCACCTATCACAAACAGGTCATCTACATACAGTAGAAGTATCACTGGGTTCCCTTCCTCAACCTTGTAGTAAAGGTTGGAATTTGCTTTACTCTTGGTAAATCCCAAACTAGTCAGGAAGCGGTTTATCCTTCCGTACCACGTCCTGGGTGCCTGTTTCAATCCATACAAGGCCTTCTTTAATTTTCACACATGATTCTCCCTGTCATGTGTCTCAAATCCGAGTGGCTAATCCACATACACTTCCTCTTCCACTACACCATTCAAGAAATTTGTCTCGACATCCATCTAGTGTACCTTCCATTTCATTACTCCAGCTAGAGCAAGTACTGATATAATGGAAGTGTATCTAGCTACAAGTGCAAATGTATCCTCATAATCTATCCCTTCCTTCTAGGAGAAGCCACGTGCCACGAACCTTTCCTTGTGTTTCTCTATACTTCCATCTGCAACATGCTTGATCTTGTAGATCCACAGGGAAGTCACAACAGACTTCCTTACTGGTCTCGGGACCACATCCCAGACATCATTCTTCATGATCGACTGGTACTCCTCGATCATGGAATCCTTCCATTCCTTCCTTTCTTCCGCTTCTTCATAGTTGGAAGGTTCCTTATCAATTATGTCGCACAACAGGGCTACATAACTGGAGTATGGCCTTAATCTTTTGCTTTTTCTGTGCATTCCTTCTAGAGCACCATATCTGACCACAACTGACCCTTAGCCAATCTAATTTCAGAAACATAAAATTAGTAAAAGAGAAAGAGGATAAATCATTTCTACTAAAATCAAAGAAACAAGATTCAATATTAAAGAATCATCAGGACGTGAACGTTGCACAATCATGGTAATAGCCGCCAAATAAGCTGTCGTATTCACAAATTTTATTGAAGTCATCCCAATCCAAAAGTCGCGATACTACCAATAGCTTGATTGTCATTTAAGAGTTCCATGTTGTTTTCGTTGTGGGAAGAAGGTTGAAAGGACAGGTGGCGTGTTGGTAAACCAACAATTGTGACCCTCCAACGTTAACGACGTAAAGTGGGTGACGTATTAGCCAAACAACGAACTTAAGAAGCATACAATATTATACAAGGTTACATTAGACAAACTTATGTAAAGTTGTGATTATATCGTCGTGTTTCATCTAGTATTCCAAACGCAGAAGATCACGAGACAAAGTCTTTCAAAAAAATATGCTTTGAGGACATAGCATTTTTAAGGGGAAGGAAATGAAATACAAGATATGTATAATATTAAGTAATAATAATCATAAATAATAATAATAATAATAATAAATAGATATTAATTGTTTAAGGGACACATCCTTTCATGGATGGTCACCATATACTCCTCTACATTATTAATATATTTGGCACATTCTCGTAGTAAATCATCTCATTACATGCATTATTCAATATATTCCTATATGGATTTATGTTATATGTCTTATTTATAGTGGATATTTGTTTAGTAACGAACTTTGTTCGCCACACTTTCCCTTAAACAAATAAAACCCAAGGATTAATGCACTGATTGCATTTACACAACATAAAATAGTTATCCACTTCCTGCTCTTAAGCAAAAAAAATGGCACATTCATGCTCCCTCTTGGCAATTACCTGCATGCCATAATTTTTCCCTAATTGTAAACTAGTTTTGCCATAGTTCCATATATGGTCTGGACTATAGGCATATTTCTCATATACATTGGATAATGTGTCATAGGACCTGGACAAACTGTAGGGTGTAGATTTACAGTCATTTCTCTATCAAGGCCCTCTGTTGTCCATAACACAAATTCTACATGCCTTTTTTAAAACCCTGGCCACCATGATTTCCCAAGAAATTCATCTTTGAATGGATTTGTCCTACCTTGACAGATTTGAGCAACATTCGATTTTAGTTGTATCAATTCCATCCCTTGGCCCAATTGAGCCATTTCGTTGCACCAAACAACCACTTCTTCCTCCTCTTCTACAATCATCACAGTAAGAGGCCCTTTCCGTTTTGTATGAATAAGGCCATTTATCCATTAGAGCAGTGATGTGGGTGCAATCCCATGTTTTTTTGGAAGCTACTCTTAACAAAATATCCATTGAATTTTACATCATCAATGCAATCAACATATCATGTTCTATCCATCCTCTGATGGCATTGATCTTCTTGATTGCACTTTCACTTTACATCATGGTTGACTGTGGAACAACACCATCAGTCTATGTCTTATTATGCTCTTTAGCATCCCTGGCAGAATTGTTGATAGCAACAGCATGGGGGTAATGTTCCATTTTTAACATACAATGGAATTGACTAAGTTGACTGAGGATTGATACCATTCAGACCAAAAGAAGATCTTAATCGGGGTTATTATATCATAAGTAGATGAAAGAGGGCCACAGGAACTAGGGGCCACCTGCATGCATTACATGTGAGCCATATTTCACGATGCAGCACAAAAATACCTTAATTAAGCCTTCATGCACACAGAAAGCAATGCATGCAAGTCAACTAAAAAATAGAAGAGAAAAGCAACCTAGACATGCAAGTTATAAAAGAAGGATAAAGTGAATGATTAAGTCTGCTTATTGATTATTGATTTGAGAAGTCGACTTGGAGAGATCAGAGATCCAATTTGGATTTGAGGGAACACTACTCAACCATCAAGTGTATTTCGGCAACGGCATCTATCTGCCCTAGTCACTTCCAGGGTTGGATTATACATGTTCAACACTACTTCCATACTACACATCAGTATTCAACATTCTTCAGGATTCAAGCCACATATTGGATCAAGAGGACTCACCCTTTGCATGAGCGACTTGGGAAAACTAGAGCATCATCATATCTTGACATACAACTGATATTTGGTCTGCATGCAATTTCCATCCTTTTGATAGCACAACTATTAGCCTAGTTATTGAATACACTTATTCGGTTTCAGGAGAGATGTCACGTCCCCTTCCATGTATCCCTCTCTGGGAAGGGAACATGACACTAAAAATGGGCTTCTAGCCTAACAACATTCATATAAAGTGAAAATACATATGTAGATGTATAAATACAAGAATCATAGCGGAAATAAAAGTCTTGCTACACACACACATCTAGAATGCTTAAACAAACATAATGATCACATCCATCATTCGTAGACACGTATATAAATGTTCATTCCATTCAGCACTGGAATTTCTAATGAATTAAAGCACAACAAAGGTTTCATTGAATACTTATCTGAACGATTTTTTCCTGAGCAACTGGTTATGCAACTGCAACGTTCCATCTAGCCATAGGCCAACTGTGCTCATCAATCTCTCAGCACAACAGCCACCCATGCACTAGGAATGATTTCTACAAAGAAAAAGGGAACAACGGACTCACACATAGCCAAATATACACTAAAAATCAACCAAGTCAATCTGCATTTGGGTTTATTAGGATGCCAAGGCAGTAGAAAGGAAGAATTGCTAAGCTAGTGAGCTCAACCATAGAGCTATTTGCACCTCTACAAAATCTAGTTGGCTTGGTACCCACAATACCTACACACCCAACACAAGGAAGTATTCCCTTCACTGCTACACAACCCCTTAGGCCATACCTTCCCTGCTATTGCTCTTCAGGGTGTGCATAGAAAAGTATCCAAATCCCTTTGATCTTTCTGTGAGGTTACTCTCTTCACTAGGTTTATCAAGCCAATTCTAATCCTCTTCCACTCCTAGTTTTTTACTCACAAGTTCAAAACAAAACAAGGATGCACATAACAACAAAACACAAGTGTTGGGCATGAAGAAAAACGTTTTAATTGTGGGATGCCCACAATGTAGTTTCCATGAGTTTCCAAAATCATGGGCACCCAAAACGAACTGTTAGAGGGGGAATCGACCCTTGGAGAGAAAAATCAATTTCACAACATGTATATGGGAATTCGAGGGGAAAAAACGGCCTCTATAAACCCCCAAATCGTGACTCTCTTCCTCCCAGTCACTCTGCAATACAAAAGCAACTTCCCAGTTGTGGAAAATGAGGGAAAATGAGGGAAAAACGTGAGGGAAAATGCCTAGGTAGATCAGAACTCGTGGGAGAGAAAAACTAATGGATGAATAATGGTTGGGGAAGCAATTTCATGGGTGTTTTCTTTCCCAAGGAGCCAAACACGATCCAAATTGATGGCTTTCCCATACACGAAATTGGGCAGCCATACCTCTCCATTCCCAAAGCATTAACTACCTCAACCAACTCTTGGAAGAATTAAATGATTGGGTGCGTAAGTCAAAATGGGTAGTTGAAGGTTTATGGGTTCTCTCATTGACACTATTGGCTCAAGGGTTTGAATATTTTACCTCCCTATTCCTTGTACAAATCATGCCACATACTCTTGTTGCATTGCATAGATAGTTGTGGGTATTTCATTCAAATTCATATTTACATGATGTTGTAATTTTTATTGTGCTTGGCTAGCACGAGAACCATATGCATCGATTTTTAATTGTTGATACATAAAACGCTAAATCGATGGTGAGGCCTTGGCCTTAAGCTCCTCACCACAATTTTATAACGTTATTTACATCATTTACAATTTTAATGCAATAGGGTCAAAATCGGGATATTACAAGAGAGATCTCACCACTTCATCATTCAGAAGGGCGCCTTTCCTTGCATGGGTGACTTTCCTTGAGGAGAATCTTGTCCTATGACCTAGATTTCATTCATGTCTTGCATTTGGATTCCATACTGATCATGAGGGCATTATACCCCTAGTACCTTCATACGGGAGTTATCTAACATCATTTGAGCGGTTATACATCCATCCCTAGATTGAAGAGGGCACATTTACCACAAGGGCGCATTATTGGATAGAAATCATCCCACATCTCAGTTGATCATTCATGCATGGCTTGCATGCTTATCTCATATTGACCTACATGCCTGGCACATATTATTGGTACATACATGCATAATTTTTATCCCTATTTTATAGCATATCTGAATATTTGGGTTATGTAGGGTTTGCACAACCCCATGCCCTTGCATGCATTCTTATGGAATCATAGTACAACACATGCATTCATCTTTTATTTGAATATTAGGTTACAAGACTTTAAGTAAGCAAAATCTACGTCATAAACACTATAAAAAGGCAACAAATATCAGTTGGGATATTACAGTGGGGTATGTCTTCATCTAATGAAGTGCATTGTAGTTGTGCACCCCTGGTAACTCGCCTCCTTGTACAAGCAATGTGATTGACTTTTGGCACGACTGCAAAAACTTAGACAATATTGATGCAGACCTGTACACATGCAATATCTATTTCTATGTCATTGAAAATATTTTCAGTGTTATTGTATCTTCATTATTTGCATGAAGTTATTGCAATCTAAGTTTTTGTTTGTGCATAAAGTAAATTTGGTAACCCTACTTGAATGATGGGAATTTAGATTTGCAAGTTGTATGAACTTTAAACTTACAATTACAATTAGAAATGAGATTGTTCTATGGTTATATATGTGAATGATATGTTTACATGTAGTTTGCTTATTAGTTCATAAACTAAAAAATGAATTTGTTAATGTAGATTGCATGTGTTTGCGTAGATACTCTACATATTTGCATATTCACTCTAACTTGAATTGGTAATAATGTAGATAATAGAAACAGTGTTAATACATGACACTCTAATAGACTGTTGATAGTGCTTTTAATCAATTTGAAATTTGATTATTTTTTGACATTGTTAATCAATTTGAAATTCTAGAATGCAAATATGATAAATTGTGGGATTCTTGATGCTTTTTATAGATTTATGATGTTGGATTTGATTGATGAATGGCATTCCATGGATCAAAAATTTGAATTTGTGAATCAGTGTGTAGGATTGATTTGAGTATGATCCAATGGTTGGGAAACTATCTTTGTTAATCATTGTGTTTCTAATCAATTTAATGGTTTATTTGATTAAGTTAATGGGTTGGGTGTCATTTATTGCATTGTGTGGGCTAGTAGTTGAATATACATGTGGAGGGGAGCTAACATCCACAAACCTTTAAACTGTGCAAGTGAGAATGTGTGTTGGGATTAGTCGAGTTGCAGGTTGTTTCTATCTTCTCCATATGTCATTTGCTGAGATTATAGTCATAGAGAATATGTACTTGTAGATTGGAGCATGTAGGATGTTTTAAGGTTTGATTTGATGTCTAGGTCAAAACATAATTGGATGTGGCAGGGGAAGATGGTTTGTAAGGTAGATTATCTACAGTTGGAATTAAAAAGGCTTTTCATGGACAATTGTGGACCCAAACATATAGGCAATTTTTGGACCTACTATGGATAATGATCCCTTGTTTAGCTAAGTTAATTTGGTCATTTACTCATGTTTACGTTTGTCATCTTTTGGGCGGTTGATTGGATGGGTTCTGTTATCACACCATAGCAGCAGGGCTACTATTCTTGCTTAGTAGATATATGCACATCCCAGAGCTTCCATTATTCAGAGCTTGGCTATGATGATTGTATATTTTGAGATCACTCATGATCAGAGCAGTGTATTATTCAGACTTATGTTACACCTTGTGTCAAGGCTGAGCCTTGAGAGTTCAGATATGATGACCGATGTGACCCTTTATTCCATACAGTTTCAGTTCAGCGCCTAGAGATGTATTGCAACAGTGTTTCAGATGGTATATGATGATTATTCTTATGATGATGTTGTATGACCTATGGATGTAGGATCATTGACTGTGGATTATTATCTTGTTGTTTTTTTCATGTTCACAACAGTAGCTTGGTATATAATTCATAATGTGGCAAATGTGTAAAACTTAAAATGAACTATAAAATGGACATTTACTTGCACATTTAGGTTGTTTGACAAAACTCACTAGTTCACAACATTACATAGATATGGTCTTTCTTGACACCAGTTGTCTGCTAGCTAGTCTTCACCTTCACTTGACTCCATCCATACATGACTTTCCTTATTTGACTTTAAACCTTGACTTCTCTTACTTGACTTTATGGTACTGAGGACTTCCCCTTTTTCTACCTCTGTGTTTGGACCGCATCCCTGTATGTTTAGTGTCTCGGCTCTGAGTTGGTGACAAAACTTGCCTTTGGCGAGTTGGATTGTAGGCCTAAATCATTCTGGTCGGTTGTCCTGATGTTTGGCACTGGCTCGAACTCCCCCTAGTCACTTGAGATGTTGTTGGATAAAACTGAAAGCTCATGTACTACTTATGGAAACTTATATAAATTCACCCATGAAAACTAAAAAGGGCAAGAGCGATGAACTGCTAAAAATACTCCTCAAAGACTATCAGAAAAGTCCAAAAAGCAATGGTTCTTAAATGCTATATCGAAACAATTGCTGACCTTATATGTATATGTAAACATGCCTTGGATGCAAGCTGCAATTAGTTGTGCTTATCAGCACACCTGAGATCCGAAGGGTTATGTAGGCCAGAAAGGCCATGAAATGAAATTGAATGATCCTAGTGAAACTGGATCAACTTGATGTAGACATGATGCCTAAGTTGAATAAGCACTCTCTAAACAACTTACCCATTTGTGAGGCACATCCATCCCCCATGTTATTTTGTCCAACACAGAGTTTGTACTTTCCCCTCTCTCCTAGTCCAAAGTATCTTTTAGTTGAGTTCAGACAAGTCACCCCCTTTGCCCAACCTTGTTCCTAGCCTTCATTCTTCACTAGCAGTTTGACCATGCCCAATGGGTGAGTTTGTCATTTAAACTATTGTGCAAGTAATTACAAATAACAAAGGAATATGCTAACATGATTAATGCCACTGAATAGATGTTATACTTTAAGTTAAGTTGTGGGTATGATTAGAGGAACATGTCTTAGTCTACTGATATGATTTATCCTTGGTTATATATGGACCTAGTCAAACCTAGTTTGACTATGGTCATTTCTTGGGATCCGTGATGATGTGGGCCATGAAGGCTTATTGATGATGATGTATGGGCCCGAATACTCCTATTTATGATATTATATGATGGACATATGATTAAATGGTGATTTATGCAGTTCAGCAGGTTTTATTATTACCTCAAATCATCAGATTAAGCACTGTCCATATATGGTGGACCCTACAGTTAGCCCATCAGGGAAACCCATGGTGTATGAGTACACATTCTTAGTATATTTGGGTCTTTTGGATCCAATGAGACACTTATCTTTCAATTCCGGGCACTTTTGATAGTGGTAGATGAGGTTTTACACTTGTTGACCAGATTTGGGGTTGATTTCCCAGCCTGAATAGCAGGGGCCATGAGAAACCAATTCACCTAGGGAACTGAATGAGGAGGGGGTGGTCCAACCACTTTTTATTACCATTTACCCCCACTTCTGGAGAGCCTGGTGGGCTCAGATTGACAGCGCAGTTTCCCTGGGAGGCAGTTTCAGCACTTTCACAGTTACCGAGGCAGTCCAGACATGGGATAAAAGGGTCACTAAGGAATTCGATTTGGGAAATTGAGGCATGGTTTTGGAACTTGGTTTTCACATAGGTATTCCAGGGTGAACCCCCTATCTTCCAACCAGTTTTCACCACTTGGGTGGGTCCACAGAGGCCACGGGAGGCCTTTTACTGCTTGACTGTCACAGATTTGATCATTTATATTTATTTTGGACATATTATATTATTGTATTGTGCCATGGGGATGAGCTAGTAAGGATTGATGCCTCCTAGCCCCACCATGAGCTCCATGTGTCATGTCCTAGTCATATGAGGTGGGCTTTTGTACTTTTACCCCCTCTAGTGGATGATGTCACCCTCCATGAGTACCTTTTATCTATGACATCATCATTATTTGAGTGATCCATGTGTTATATTGTTATGTTTCATTCTTAGCCATTGATCATGTATTGATATCTTTTAATCTCAACCACTCATTTCATAATGTGGTTTTGAGATCTAGGGTTTTGGTCTTTATTATCCTATATAAGGAGGAGACCCCCTCATTGTAAAATCATCTAGAGATTTTGGCTCTTGGCTCTTGGAATAAAATTTCTATCTTTTGGAGTACATGCTTGGGTTTGGAGTGGATGTTGGTTGCTTTGATTGTAAATGCTTTTGTCCATTGCACTGGAGGATCTCTTATAGCTATCTTGCATATGTTGCCATACTTTTTTACAGGTTAAGAGGACATTTTTGACAAGTGCGAATTGGTGGGGAGGCTTGCCCTTCAAGCTTGGAGGAAGATGTTTTGGTTAAATAGGGAGTGGTTTTGTCTTTGCGCCAACTATTCTTTACTTATCTCTCTCTTGCTTGTATCTACCTTCAACATGTTAAACTGATTGATGCTTTGCTCCTTGGTTTTGACAGGTTAGAGGGACACACATGTGGCTTGGAAAAATCGATTTGGCAAGAGGACTTCAAAAATTCTTCATTTGATCTTTGGCAAAAGTAATCCTCATCTCAACTAGCATTCATCTCTTCATCCAGGTATGCTCCAAAGGTATGATCTTCTTCTTCCTTCGCTTATCCATAACTTCTAGATCATAAAAACCCTCATTTTTACTTTTTCTTAGATCTACTTGGATCTAGCCTAGCTTTTGGAAAGATATTGAAAACCCACCTCTATAGTATCCACGACAATTGAGATCTATAGTTTAGTGGTGATTGGGTTCCATTTGACACACTTTCCAAGGCACTTAGCCCTCCTTGAGCAAAATCGCAGCACTTGGGAGAAGCTAGTTTGGTTGGTTCCAAGACATGGGTAGGTGAGATCCCACTTGATTCATGATCCTCATACTTGATGACCTACCCCTAGTGCTTTACCTTGTTGATTTTTTCCTTGTGGGCCCCATTCCTCATTTTGAGGGTTGTGCCCCACTTGGGTCAATTTGGTGATGCATTTTCAATCTCAGATCTATGGAGATCTAGCCATTGGATGCCCTTGATTTTCAAGATCCACATTGATACTTGCCTAAACTACTTGGATCTACAATTTGGTGGCCATTGGACTTGTTTTGACACAATTTACCATGCTTTTAGCCCTCCTTGGGCAAAGTCGCACTCCTTGGGTGATTTAGTTTGCCCACTTCTAGAACATGGGTAGCTGAGATTCCATTGGATTTGGAAAGAGCATACCTTGAAACCTATATCTAGTGTCTCATTTTGTGAAAATCTGCCTTGGGGGTTGCATTCCTTGTTTTAGGGGATTGTTGTCCACTTGGGTCACATAATGAAACATTAGATCTAGTAAGATCCAACCGTTACATCTTAATTAGCCCACTTGATTTGCATCCTAGGTGTCCCGATCTACAAGCTGACATCTCTTCTCACTCCATTAACCCATCCATCAAGGCACTAGTCCACCTAGGGCAATTCACACTCCTTGGGAGTTGTGTCAAGTCTTAGATCACATATGTGGGTATCTTTAATTTTACCTTAGATCCTTAGATCTACTCTTTGCATAACCCTTAGTACCATTTGCACCCCTAACTTCTAAAATGTCTAGCTGGCGACTCCTAATCATGACTTCGCTGAGAATCGGACCCTTAAAGAAATGTCTTCTCAAGATACTATCTCTCCTGAAATGGCCATGGAATTCATGTCAAACATGTGTGAGATGGTCACCAACATCGCTAAGTATCTTAAAAATCAAGATGAAGATTTTAAAAGACGTGATCAACAAACCAAAGAAATGTTAAAGTCTATCTGTAACAGTTCGAACCCTCCTAAGGCCAGTCCTCCTAAGACTCAGCAACCTAAGTCGGTTGATCCACAACCTAGCAAGGCAGTGCATCAACCTGTGCGAAGAATCTTGCCCAGGACTCCAAAGCCTTCATCTGAGGTCATCACAAAGGGTAAAGCTGTAACTAATACTAATCAAACCCTTCCTGCAAACAAAAAAACAGATCAAGAGATCAAGATTGATCTTCCTCCTAAAGCTAATGTTCCCAAAGCAACCCTTTGGAGAAAAAAACGTGTGCCTCCAAAGACAAAGCCTCCCATGATTTTAAAGCCTAATCAAGAGCTTCCAAGAACAAATGTTCCTAGTAAGCTAACCAATTCATCTGCTTTGGTTTCCTTAAAAGACTTAATCAAAATCCCATCTGTCAAGTATGACATTATGAAGTTCCTAGGTTTAGGTGTAAATGAAAAGGACAAGGAAAATCCCTACAACCTAAACATTGATGTTACAAGTTATGCCTATCCCTTTCTGTGAAATTTTTAAGATCCCTTCGTTCCACAAGAGAGCTACTACTCATCTTGGAATCCAAACAAGGAAGCAAGTTCCCAAGAAGGTTTCTGTAGAAACTAAGGATTCCCCTGTCATGATCCAAAGTATCTCGGGTGACAACTTTGGAAGCTTCCCTCCTTTTTACATTGCATTGGAAGTAAACGGTTTGATATTGCATAACTGCATGTTAGACTCGGGAGCTGAGGTAAATGTTATGCCCTTAAGAGTCATAGAACAACTTGAGTTAGTGCCCACAAGACCTTATAGAAATGTTTGTGGAATGGATTCCAAAACTGTGAAAGTTGTTGGGATAATTGAAAATTTGCCTGTTAGGTTGGCTGCCTGTTCTGACATCGAGCTCTCACTAAGTGTCCTTGTCCTAGATGTCCCTGATGTCTGGGGAATGTTGCTATCCAGGGATTGGTCAGCAAGATTAGGTGGAAGTGTCCAAATGGATCTCACATATGCCACAATCCCAACTGGAGGGGGGTCATCCATAACCTTGTTTAATGAACCATCTATGCAAGAGCACGTTGAGACACTTGAACACTTGTTTACTGAAGCAATGTACTCAAGTGATGAAATTGGAAACTTCATGGTTTTAGCAATTATTGGGAGGAAGTTAAGAAGCATCCTTTTCCACATGATCAAATCTGGAAAATGCACTTTGACGAGGCTCGTTCCCGACATGGTGTAGGGGCTAGGATAGTCTTGAATTCACCATTCGGAGAGGAGAACTTGTTCTCTTTTCAGTTGGAGTTTGATTGCACCAACAATGTCGCTGAGTATGAAGCGTTGCTTTTAGGTCTGGAAATTGCTAGAGAAAGAAACATCAAGTCTTTATCTGTCATAGGTGACTCTGACCTCGTTGTATTCCAAGTCAAGAATAAATTTGCTGCTAAGAATAATAGACTTAGAGACTATAGAAATGCAGTTTGGGATACCATTGAGTGCTTTGATGCCTTTGGAATTAGGGCAGTTCCCCATGAGCAAAACACTTTGGCTGATGAACTGTCTGCCATGGCTAGTACTCTTCAAGCCTCTGAATCTTTAAAGCAAAGAGACTGCAAACTTGAAGTTTTATTCAGACCCTCTGTCCCTAATAACCAAGACTATTGGCAAGTTTTTGATGATGATTCCCAAATCATCCGATTCCTGACTGCTGCTCAAACCCCGATGATAAACTTCGAGGATGAAATGAAAGGTAGTTCAATTGAAGGTATGGATGTAACAGAAATCACCTTCCCTCTAGAGAAGAATTTCAATAGGCATGATGAATTCAAAGGTAGGAGATCTGAACCAGTTGATGGGGTCATTGAAATCAATATAGGTTCTTCTTGTTCCCCAAAGATGATTAGAATAGGGATAAATGCATCTAAAGAAGAAAGAAGGAGAATTGAAGAATTAATTAGAGAGTACAAGGATGTGTTTGCATGGGTCTATGATGATTTGAAAACTTATGATCAGTCTGTTATAGAACACACCATTCCTCTCAAAGAAGGAGCCAAACCATATTGACAAAAATTGCGAAACGTGAACCCTAAATTAGCTCCCTTGATAAAAAAAGGAGTTGGAAAAAATGTTGGCAGCAGGCATCATTAGGCCAGTCAGGCATACAACATGGGTATCCAACCCCGTAATTGTAAGGAAGAAAAATGGGGAAATTAGAATCTGTATTGACTTTAGGAACCTAAATCAGGCATCTCTAAAGGATAATTATCTGTTGCCTAATATGGAAAATTTGTTGCAAAGCGTAATAGGGGCTGGCATGTTATCTTTACTTGATGGTTTTTCTGGCTATAACCAAGTCCAAATCAAGAAAGAAGATCATGGGAAGACAACTTTCACCACCCCTTGGGGAACATATGAATATATAAGGATGCCATTTGGACTCCTAAATGCAGGGTCAACCTTTCAAAGGGAAATGGACCATGCATTTGAAGGCTTAATTGGAAAAATCATTGCAATCTATCAAGACGATCTAACTGTTTTCTCTAAAGACAGGGGGGATCATGTAAAGCACTTAAGAAGAATTTTTGAGAGATGTTGAAAGTTTGGAATATCCTTAAATCCTAAAAAATCTACATTCGGTGTGGATGAAGGGAAGTTGTTGGGTCACATTGTCTCCAAAGAGGGCATTAGAATTGATCCTGAAAGAGTACAAGGAATTCAAGCCATAGCTCCCCCCAAAGATGTTAGTTCATTACGGTCATTTTTTGGGAAGATAAACTTTGTAAGAAGATTCATTCCTAACTTAGCTGAGTTGGCCAAACCTTTAAATAGCTTGCTTAAGAAGGATGTAAAGTTTGTTTGGGATAAAAAGTGTGATGCCTCATTCGAATCTTTAAAGAAAGCAATTGCTTCTGCACTTGTCCTAGTAAGTCCAAATTAAAATAAGGAATTCTTGATTTACTCCTATGCATCTGAGGACACTATAGCAGGCATCTTGCTACAAAAGAACGAAAACAACCATGAGCAACCAGTGGCATTCATGAGCAAAAATCTAAGAGATGTGGAACTAAATTATACAACCACTGAAAAACAGGCATACTCTTTAGTAAAGTCTTTGAAACACTTTAGGACTTACGTTGGTTATTCAAAAGTTTTAGCTTACGTCCCTTATCAAGCAGTCAAAGATGTGTTGTCTCAACCTGATGGCATAGGAACCAAAGGAAATTGGATCTCTAGAATTCAAGAGTATGATATTGAAATTAAACCAATTAAGATAGTGAAAGGTCAAGGATTAGCCCAACTATTAACCGATGCCAAAATACAACCCAGTCCTGAGGAAGTGAGTGTGGAGAATGCCATGGTACTCTATATTGATGAAGATCATGACTGGTACAAAGAAATTATCTTTTACCTTAAGCATACTTCTTGTCCTGATCATCTTTTAGATCACCAAAGAAGAGCTTTAAGGTTAAAAGCATCAAAGTATGTGTTGACAGAAGATGGTTTGGGTTGGAAGAATCTAGATGGAATTATACTTAAATGTGTGAAGCATGATGAGTCCCAAAGAATCATCAAAGAGATGCATTCTGGATTGTGTGGAGGACATTATGCTCCTAGGACTACAACTGCTAAGATCTTGAGAGCTGGGTATTATTGGCCATCCTTGTTCAAGGATGTGCATGCCTTTATCAGGACCTGCCAAGAATGTCAATTCTATTTAGGAAAACCCCGACTGCTTGCTTTGCCTTTAACCCCAGTCATTATTGAAGCACCTTTCCAACAATGGGGAATGGATTTTGTAGGGCCTATAAACCCTAGTTCTTCAGGTGGATACAAATACATTTGACTTGCATAGACTATTTTACTCGTTGGGTTGAAGCTATCCCTCCTAAGAAGTGTACTGCAGAAGTTGTGGTCAAGTTCTTAGAAGAAAATATAGTTTCCAGATACAGTTGCCCTTGTAAAATTACAACTGATAATGCACCATCATTTAGCAAAGTGGAGATGTCCACCTTTTGTTCAGATCATGGGATCACTTTATCTCATTCTTCCAACTACTACCCACAAGGAAATGGTTTAGTAGAATCAAGTAATAAGAATTTGATAAGACTCTTGAAGAGAATGGTTGGCGAGAACAAAAGGACTTGGGATGTCAAGCTTAAGTATGCCCTTTGGGCAGATCGAACAATGGTCAAAAGAATAACTGGAAAAGCTCCCTTTGAAATAGTGTATGGGAAAAATTGTAGGCTTCCAATCAATCTTCAAATTCATGTGTATGAGTTATTGCAACAATGTTCCTCGGATCAAGAAGCCCTACAAGCAAGAATTGATAAATTAGTAGAGTTAGACGAAACTAGAAGGGAAGCTTGGAATAGAATGGTCATAGAACAAGAAAGAATAAAGGGAACCTTTGGCCGAAAGAGTAGAGATGTAATCTTTGGAATTGGGGATATAGTCTTGCTGTGGGATAAACATAAAGAGAAACCATAAAATCATGAAAATTTTAAGAAAATATGGATGGGTCCCTATCGAGTAAGTAGGATAGCTGGCAAAGGTTCAGTGTATTTAGAATCCTTGGATGGAGATGAGTTGGAATTACCTACAAATGGGAGGTTACTAAAACATTACTTCCCACCTATAAGCCTTGAATGAATTTCCTTTCTTTGCCTTGCCTTGCCTGTTTAGAATAGATAGGTCTTCCAAATAAGCTCGCTTGAGTAGTAGGATTTGTGTGCTTTTTATTTTTCTGTGCTAAGTATTGCCCCTTTTTCTTTTCTTCTTTGAGTTTCTGTTTGTTTTTGTTGTTGATTGAGTTGAGCCTTGCTCCTTCCTAAGCTTGTCTCTTCTCCTGCATGCAAAAAATTAAATTAAATTAAATTTAGTTTTATTTTTGGCTACCTGTGCGAGTTGAGTTGAGTATGCCTTCCTGAAAAGATTTCTTCTCCTCTTGCACAGTAATAGAAATAAATGAATGATGAATAAATGATATATGCCATGTTATATTTAAAATTTCTTTTATGCATTTCAGATTATGCTTTAGAGTAGATTTCAGTTTCAGTTTTATTTTATATTTTTCCCATACATGCTCCATCAGGTATTCTAGTGTTTGTGAACGCAGATACAGGTGCAAAATAAAAGCTGAAAGTAAGGATGCTGCAGTGCTGAATTGAAGATTGATGCAAAGCATATCGAGACTAGAGATTATGATGTTCTCAAGCACTCTCTCCCTTAGAGCACTTGTCCCAGCTGGAGCCAGATGTTATCACACCATAGTAGCAGGGATACTATTCTTGCTTAGCAGATATCTGCACATTCCAGAGCTTCCATTATTCAGAGCTTGGCTATGATGATTGTATATTTTGAGATCACTCATGATCAGAGCAGTGTATTATTCAGACTTATGTTAGAACTTGTGTCAAGGCTGAGCCTTGAGAGTTCAGATATGATGACCGATGTGACCCTTTATTCCATACAGTTTTAGTTTAGTGCCTAGAGATGTATTGCAGCAGTGTTTCAGATGGTACATGATGATTATTCTTATGATGATGTTGTATGACCTATGGATGTAGGATCATTGACTGTGGATTATTATCTTGTTTTTTTTGTCATGTTCACAGCAGTAGCTTGGTATATAATTCATAATGTGGCAAATGTGTAAAACTTAAAATGAACTATAAAATGGACATTTACTTGCACATTTAGGTTGTTTGACAAAACTCACTGGTTCACCACCTTACATAGATATGGTCTTTCTTGACACCAGTTGTCTGCTAGCTAGGCTCCACCTTCACTTGACTCCATCCATACATGACTTTCCTTATTTGACTTTAAACCTTGACTTGTCTTACTTTACTTTATGGTACTGAGGACTTCCCCTTTTTCTACCTCTGTGTTTGGACCGCATCCCTGTATGTTTAGTGTCTCGACTCTGAGTTGGTGACAAAACTTGCCTTTGGTGAGTTGGATTGTAGGCCTAAATCATTCTGGTCGGTTGTCCCGATGTTTGGCACTGGCTCGAACTCCCCCTAGTCACTTGAGATGTTGTTGGCTAAAACTGAAAGCTCATGTACTACTTATGGAAACTTATATAAATTCACCCATGGAAACTAAAAATGGCAAGAGCGATGAACTGCTAAAAATACTCCTTGAAGAGTATAAGAAAGGTCCAAAAAGCAATGGTTCTTAAATGCTATATCTAAACAATTGCTGACCTTATATGTATATGTAAACATGCCTTGGATGCAAGCTGCAATTAGTTGTGCTTATCAGCACACCTGAGATCCGAAGGGTTATGTAGGCCAAAAAGGCCATGAAATAAAATTGAATGATGCTAGTGAAACTGGATCAACTTGATGTAGACATGATGCCTAAGTTGAATAAGCACTCTCTAAACAACTTACCCATTTGTGAGGCACAACCATCCCCCGTGTTATTTTGTCCAACACAGAATTTGTAATTTCCCCTCTCTCCTAGTCCAAAGTATCTTTTAGTTGAGTTCAAACAAGTCACCCCCTTTGCCCAACCTTGTTCCTAGCCTTCATCCTTCACTAGCAGTTTGACCATGCCCAATGGGTGAGTTTGTCATTTAAACTATTGTGCAAGTAATTACAAATAACAAAGGAATATGCTAACATGATTAATGCCACTAAATGGATGTTAATACTTTAAGTTAAGTTGTGGGTATGATTAGAGGAACATGTCTTAGTCTATTGATATGATTTATCCTATGGTCATTTCTTGGGATCCGTAATGATGTGGGCCATGAAGGCTTATTGATGATGATGTATGGGCCTGCATACTCCTATTTATGATACTATATGATGGACATATGATTCAGATGGTGATTGATGCAGTTCAGCAGGTTTTATTATTATCTCAGATCATCAGATTATGCACTGTCCATATATGGTGGACCCTACAGTTAGCCCATCAGGACAACCCATGGTGTATGAGTACACATTCTTAGTATATTTGGGTCTTCTAGATCCAATGAAACACTTATCTTTCAGTTCCAGGCACTTCTGACAGTGATAGATGCAGTTTTACACTTGTTGACCAGATTTGGGGTTGATTTCCTAGCTTGAGCAACAAGGGCCATGAGAGGCCAGTTCACCTAGGGCGTTGTATGAGGAGGGGATAGTCCAGCCACTTGTTATTACCATTTACCCCCCCTTCTAGAGAGCCTAGCGGGCTCATATTGACAACGCGGTTTCCCTAGGAGGCAGTTTTAGCACTTTCACAGTTACCGAGGCAGTCCAGACATGGGATAAAAGGGTAACTGAGGAATTCGATTTGGGAAATTGAGGCATGGTTTTCGCACTTGGTTTTCACAGAGGTCTTATAGGGTAAACCCCCTATCTTCTAACCAGTTTTCACCACTTGGGTGGGTCCACAGAGGCCACAGGAGGCCTTTTACTACTTGATTGTCACAGATTTTGAGGAGAGATTTGATCATTTATATTTATTTTGGACATATTATATTATTTTATTGTGCCATGGGGATGAGCTAGTAAGGATTGATGCCTCCTAGCCCCACCATGAGCTCCATGTGTCATGTCCTAGTCATACGAGGTGGGCTTTTGTACTTTTACCCCCTCTACTGGATGACGTCACCCTCCATGAGTACCTTTTAGCTATGACGTCATCATTATTTGAGTGATCCATGTGTTATATTGTTATGTTTCATTCTTAGCCATTGATCATGTATTGAGATCTTTTAATCTCAACCACTCATTTCATAAAGTGGTTTTGAGATCTAGGGTTTTGGTCTTTATTATCCTATATAAGGAGGAGACCCCCTCATTGTAAAATCATCTAGAGATTTTGGCTCTTGGCTCTTGGAATAAAATTTCTATCTTTTGGAGTACATGCTTGGGTTTGGAGTGGATGTTGGTTGCTTTGATTGTAAATGCTTTGGTCCATTGCACTGGAGGATCTCTTGTAGCGGTCTTGCATATGTTGCCATACTTTTTTACAGGTTAAGAGGACGTTTTTGACAAGTGCGAATTGGTGGGGAGGCTTGCCCTTCAAGCTTGGAGGAAGACGTTTTGGTTAAACAGGGAGTGGTTTTGTCTTTGTGCCAACTATTCTTTGCTTATCTCTCTCTTGCTTGTATCTACCTTCAACATGTTAAACTAATTGATGCTTTGCTCCTTGGTTTTGACAGGTTAGAGGGACATAGATGTGGCTTGGAAAAATCGATTTGGCAAGAGGACTTCAAAAATTCTTCATTTGATCTTTGGCTAAAGTAATCCTCATCTCAACTAGCATTCATCTCTTCATCCAGGTATGCTCCAAAGGTATGATCTCCTTCTTCCCTGGCTTATCCATAACTTCTAGATCATAAAAACCCTAATTGATTAAAACCCTCATTTTTAGTTTTTCTTAGATCTTCTTGGATCTAGCCTAGCTTTTGGAAAGATATTTGAAAACCCACCTCTATAGTATCCACGGCAATTCGGATCTATAGTTTGGTGGTGATTGGGTTCCATTTGACACACTTTCCAAGGCACTTAGCCCTCCTTGAGCAAAATCACACCACTTGGGAGAAGCTAGTTTGGTTGGTTCCAAGACATGGGTAGGTGAGATCCCACTTGATTCATGATCCTCATACTTGATAACCTACCCCTAGTGCTTCACCTTGTTGATTTTTACCTTGTGGGCCCCATTCCTCATTTTGAGGGTTGTGCCCCACTTCGGTTAATTTGGTGATGCATTTTCAATCTCATATCTATGGAGATCTAGCCATTGGATGCCCTTGATTTTCAAGATCCACATTGATACTTGCCTAAACTACTTGGATCTACAATTTGGTGGCCATTGGACTTGATTTGACACACTTTACCATGCTTTTAGCCCTCCTTGGGCAAAGTCGCACTTCTTGGGTGATTTAGTTTTCCCACTTCTAGAACCTGGGTAGTTGAGATTCCATTGGATTTGGAAAGAGCATACCTTGAAACCTATATCTAGTGTCTCATTTTGTGAAGATCTTCTTGGGGGTTTCATTCCTTGTTTTAGGGGATTGTTGTCCACTTGGGTCACATAATGAAACATTAGATCTAGTAAGGTCCAACCATCACATCTTAATTAGCCCACTTGATTTGCATCCTATGTGTCCCGATCTACAAGTTGACATCTCTTTTGGCTCCATTAACCCATCCATCAAGGCACTAGTCCACCTAGGGCAATTCGCACTCCTTGGGAGTTGTGTCATCTCTTAGATCCCATATGTGGGTATCATTAATTTTACCTTAGATCCTTAGATCTACTCTTTGCATACCCCTTAGTACCATTTGCACCCCAACTTCACCTAGTGGGTCCGATTTGAGCCATTTCCATATCCCAAGGAAGTGGGTCCCACTTGTGTATATCATGGTACTAGATCTTGTCATCTTATCTCATCATGTGGCCTAAATCATTCATTGGTTGAAACACCAATCACTCCTTAACCCTCCCTCAACCATATTTCAATTTCTAGGTCCACCTAAACTTGCATTGGTTTCCGTAACTTGTCTTTTACATATCACTAGGAACCTTTGCTTAGATCCAATCATCTTTGATTGGTTATAGGGTCCCCCCTAGGTCCTGACCTATCTTGATCTAAAGTGAAAAGTGCCTCTGTTGACGTAACTCCGAGCTTGCATTGGGAACCGTGCCATCTCTTGGGTCACTTCTTTAGTTGTCCATCTCTTCTACCATCCCGGATGGGATACCACTAGGGACAAATACAAGTTGTGTGATAACAGGTTCTATGACCACTACTAATCCTCGCTCCACTATTGGTCCCCTATATGGGGGTGAGATAGTACAGGTGGTTTTCCCAACACATCTGAAGTAAGCATAAGTAAATCCAAATTGATTATTATATTCCTCACCTTGGCAAGGAATCAAAGCCAAACAATAGAAAAAGTGACACATAGCAAGCGACCACATTATGGAAGCACAGAGAAGGTGCAATAGGCTACTAAGAAGGCATAGAATTAAATGGGAATGCCACCTATTTGAAGAAAAATGGAAAGTTTCCTCTTAGCCAATGTTGTGTATGAAGAAGGTTTTTCCTAATGTCATTATGCCCTCTAGAGGCTCGGATTTGGCAGTTGCCAAAACCAAGTTGGATATGATCTCACTAGTGCAACTTCTTGAGTGATAAGACACGAGTAGTAGGTGGAACCATGGAACCTTCCGTAGGTTGTTAGGTGTATCATCGAGCTTAATCTTGAACAAATATTGCCTTGAAACTCATGCATATAGTCACAAAAACAGTTCCTCTATATGTCACACAAGCTCCATTTTTTGTTTTGGGCCACCCTCTTCAATTAAAATCCAAACCATAATAGGATGCAGCACATAGAAGACTCTCACTGAGGTATGAACATACTCCAGGTCGCATGCAGCAAGATAACAAAGGTATAAATACACAAGTTGCACGTCGTGGTGAGGCTTGGTATTTCTTGTACAAAATCATGGATGACACGCAGGAGTATGCATATAGATACCACAAATTAGGTTTTTAGCTATGAGAGGCTTAGATGTGAGACCCAACAACTAGTATTGTTCTTCAAGTAGGTGTGGTGATTCGCAATTTCACTAATCGCTCTAGTTGTTTCAAGTGCAAAGCATTTCCAAAGAAAATATGCAAACGAGAATGGCACAAAGATGAATGCAATATGCAAAGATAAATGAATACACAGAAATGTATTGTGTGCATGGGTTCTAGAGGCATGCAAAGGTAATAGCTATTCACACCACCTACAACACCACGAGCACGCAGATGTTAACACTCATATTCAGGTGAACAATAGCAAGCTTGTGTGTGAAATGAAGGTAAAGCAAGGTAACACTCAGACCAATGGATACCACACCATTACTCGATGAGAATAGTAATGCAGAGGAGAGGTAACAATCGATAGAGCTCAAAGGAGGGAATTGATAATTATGGTAGTGGGCAAACTGATGCATATGAAGATCAATAATAACCAGTCCAACAAAAACTCCCAACAATGTTCTATAGGCCCTAAGAAACATATAGTGCTCTAATACAATTGTTGGACTCGGCTAAACATAGATAAGCAAAGATAAGCATAAATGATGACACGCAAATACAATGTGATGTGACCCTTGGTTTATCTTCCAAGTTGTCTTCTTATTCACCAATGCTTGAGTAGTAGTAATAGTACATAATATACCAAAGGATTAGGTTTCCAATAGGTGTGGCTACTATTTTTGCATATATTATGGCACTAATGTTTCACCTTCATCATCTTCTTTCTATTGCAAATGTTCCTAGGCTAATTATGCATTGTTCCTTTCTCTCTTGTATGTTGTTAATAGCTTTCCGACAACTTTTGAAGGTCCTAATGAAAAATAGTTCTATTGCTGTCATCATTGCTGACGTCAATGAAAACTAACCATGTTGCATCTACAAGTTCGTCATAAACTACATTCCTATTGACAACTAATTTTCTTTCAACGTGTTGAAAACTATTGTCGTCAACAATATTGCTGACTTCAATGAAAACTAACTATGTTGCATATACAAGCTCATCATAAACTACATTCATATTACTAATTTCCTATTGACAACTAATTTTCTTTCAACATGGTCATACAATTTATGCAATTTTTAAAACCTCCATATAACCAACAAATATTCATTTTTTAACATTTGACATCCAATGGCATACAATTTATGCATTTTTTAAACCTCAATATAGCCAACAAATATTCAGTTTTTTACATTGGGAATCCAAACATTTTTTCTTTCTTTTGAAAAATGAAAGAAGGCTTACACCCAAATGCTCTAAAGCATTGAATCTCAAGCAAGTTTATCACCCAACCATGTTTCCTCGACTTTTTCTTTATATTGGTTTGGTCAAAGCTTTGTCAAATATGCAAACAACCATGTCGACAACACCCACTCAAAATTATTAAGTAATCCTTTGCCTTTCCCATTGGCAACTAATTTTCTTTCAACATGGTCCTACGATCTATGCATTTTTAAAAACCTCCATAAAGCCAACAAATATTCATTTTTTAACATTTGGCATCCAATGGCATACAATTTATGCATTTTTTAAACCTCAATATACCCAACAAATATTCATTTTTTTACATTGTGAATCCAACCATTTTTTCTTTCTTTTGAAAAATGAACAAAGGCTTACACCCAAATGCTCTAAAGCAATGAATCTCAAGCAAGTTTATCACCCAACCATGTTTCCTCGAGTTTTTCTTTACATTGGTTTGGTCAAAGCTTTGTCCAATAGCAAACAACCATGTCAAACAACCATGTCGACAACACCCACTCAAAATTATTAAGTAATCCTTTGCCTTTCACACACACCTATCCATTTTGACCATGGTGCAATTTTTCCACTCAGCCACCCCATTTTGTTGTGGATTATCCAATGCAATTTGTGTTTTTATTCCATGTGCTTTACAAAAATGGTGAAAAACTAGCATCACCACCTCCAATGGTTTTAAGACTCCTAATTTTCGACCTGATTGAACTTCTACCTCATTTTTAAACTCCTTCATCATAGGGAAGTTCACCTAATAAATTATTTAAAATAAATCTAATTCCTTTGTGAAAACATCAACAAGAGAGTCATGAAATCCATGGTTTTGCATATAATTTGTGTCGTCATTAATGTGCATGTCATTGTCAATAACCCCACTACTTTCCCCGCTTGTCCCATTGTGAACTATTCTATGTATTGCTTGCATGCAAGATATCCTTCTCACACTAGATTTTCTAGCTTAATTTGGCGTAGCCCTTTAACCATACTTCTTACCTAGAAGTTGAAGTTGAAGGTGTGCAAAATTCAAGTACCCATACATTTTATGCCATAGCATACCTAGTTTTATTTGTTGCATGACTGCTACTAGTGAAAACCGGAGAGCTAGGATTGCAGCCAATTTAAACAAACCACATTCTTCCAGTCCAATTGCCACAACCTCGTTGTTTCTTTTGAGTGAAGTTTGCATTCCTACCATCAAAGACTACTAACAAATTTGTTTAGTAATCTCCCAAAATTCTTTTTTTTTATACCAGGTGAATACCAAACATTTTTTATGTTACTGATTGGACTATACGGTATTTTCAGAGCAATGTCCCATTTTATCAAGAACGTGATTTCATCAAGAATTGACAAGGGAGTCTTTATCACTGAATTATTTGTCAAGGCTACCAGTTTAGTCTCTATCAATTAAATTAATTCAAGTCAGAAGATTTTTCCAACAATTTTTTTTAAATCCCCTATTTTTTAACAATAAAATCCACCTTTGGAAGCTGAGTCAAAGTCCCCTGTTATGTCAATCGTATGGTTTCCTCTACTTTTTTTCAAACCAGAACAAGTGAATTTTTTATATATTAAACGCTGTCAGAAGCAGCCAAGCAATTACAGATCATGTCAGCCTGCTTCTGAGGGGAAACAATACAGTTTGTTTACAAAAGCTTCCCCGTCCCATGAACTGCAAAATATTACCTACTAAAGGAAAATTCTGAAAACTATATATGCGGACATATTGTCCTAACGAAAACACACAGAAACAGTACATGTATACTAACTAATCGAAGGAAACCCAACAAAATCCCAGAACTGACAGAGAGTCATCCTCCATGCTTGCTTGAATCAAGCTCCACGATTTCAATATCCGACTACATCATCAACTGTTCCTCCAAGACTCGCAAGGCTTGCATGGAGCTACCTAGAACCATCAACAAGCAAAGCTCTGCAACTTCCTCAGTCAATCTTTCCACTTCCCACCCTGAACCCTTATATTTCCATCAATGTCATCGATTTTGGTCTCCATCATGTCCATGTGATACGTGTTCTACTGCAGAGTCGCCAAGATCCACTCAAGTTGGTCTTGCAAATGCCGAATGGCCTACAGTAAACCTCTAATGGCGTTTTAAAGGCCACAAGACTTAAAGCACCAAGAATCCATACCAATATAGGGACACCCACCTGCCTTCAGCACAACACCCCAATTGCTCGAGGACTCAAACTCAGAGACGCCATAAAAAAGTGTTGTCTGAAACCTGGCGTTGTCTGAAACCTCCACAGGGCCTAGCCCAAAAACCAGAGAAAAACAAGAACTCCTCAAAGGTCGAGAAAACAAAACTGTGGTTACAGAATTTGCAGCATGGGCAGAATGAAAATCCCATCCTAAGGGGGGTCCCACGCAACACATCCCTGCACCATTAAACAAACCTTGTGCAAATTCTGATCTAGCTACAGCTCGAGAGCTCCACTTGGGGGGAAGGGAAATGCCCAAAGGCCCAGCTCAGCTTCAACAAACACCAAGTGTCCAAGGCGGGCGAATACAAGGCCCTCACCGCATAACCAAGCGCAACACGAGACATAAGCTCGAGGCAAACCCTATAATGATGGCATCTAACAACCCATTGCCACCCATAAATGAACAAGGGGAGAGAGAAATAGTCCAAGCTTCACTAAGGAACCCACCTTCAAAATGGAGTGCCTCTCCTATCCGAACAAATTCAATTAATTGCTTGGTTTACCAATCGGTCCACAGGATCAATATTGTTCCTACAAATGTGTAAAAGATTGGTATCCTTGATTCTTCAAAGGAGACAGGTGATTCACTGTTGAAGGCACCCCTGACTTCCCTTGTCCTTTGTCAAACCTTTACGAGCAGATTGATAACGATAAGGAAATCTCCAAATACTAGAAACTTCCTGATTTCAAGAGAAACTGCGATCTCCACACCAAAAAGAAAAGCATACCAATCCAGTTGATTGTTAGTGGTTACTCCAAGACCCCAGGCAAAGGTAGTCACTATTGTCCGGGATCCAATATGATCCCCCGCACACCTGGTATGGTTTCCTCTACTTCATGATACACTGCTTCATTAGTTTACATGTTATGATCATAAATACTCTGTCAGACATGCCTTCCATCTCACACAAATCCGACTCTTCCCACATTAACAGTGCAAGAAGTTTGAATGTTGATAACATATTTCTTATCAAATTCATTGGTTTTGAAACATCACAGTTTTTGCATATAAGTGAATTAGTTTAAACTGGACAAGAAATCTTAAGTATATATATAAATGAGACATGTGTTGCTAACCGGCTATTGCAGTCTTCTATATTTCATGCAGAGCTTTACCCTGGATCTAGACAATAATGTTCAGTTTTGGCTGCTAAACTAGACACTGCAACGAAAATCCAGATCAAACATCACATTACATTTTGATGAGCACAACACCCTTTATGACATCGTATATTACCATTGTACCTCTTAAGGATGGTGATTCTGTAAATCACTTCACACCAGTCACCAGTGCATCCTATTATCTGGAAGCACCTAAAATAAGATACAACATGTGACATTGTAGCAGCAATTGAATTGATCGGTTGTCTGATTGCCATTTACTTGCGTTGTATTTACAAAGCCATGTACAGAAATTGCTTTTGAAATATTTAAGTACTTAACTGTTTACTTAATTGAAAATTGTTATCTGAAATTGGGATTAATACTCCCAACCTTGACTACAAAACTACTGAGATTGCAAGAAGTGACTCTTAAATATCCAAGTATTTCCATCTTTATATGTTCTTAGTACCCATGGAAAGTCATTATCCTTGTCACATGCTTTCTGCACGTATTCTGATTCAGCTGTCTATGCATCCAACTTGATATGAACTATAACACATATTTTCAGAAAGACTGCCTCATATATTATACAAGAATTAAACTTTTGAAACATTTGTAATTCATTCAGACGATACAATAAACAATTTTGATATTAAACATCAGGCAGCATACTGCCTGGCAACTAAAGCCCCGTAATCGTTTCATATATTCCATGGTTGACAAACTGAAGATATCTGACTTATATGCTTCTGTTAAATCTCCCAAATGTGTACCCTGCAAAATTTGTACACTTATGGAGAACTTGTCCAATACCCATACAGCTTGACGGGCAAGCAAACCAGGCTTACAAAATCAAATGCTGGGCCTAGTCCAATAAGTTCTTGATAAAGACACAAAGGTATGTAAACTCTCAAAATAATCTATTTTCTGTGATGTCGACGTTTAGCCTCGCCTCTTTGCCGCTTGTCATCTTCCCAATCGCGATTGTAAACCCTGAAGCAAACAAGTTAAAGAAGCAAACTGTTCACTGTACCAAGAATTCTAACAAATCTGCAACAAAAGACTTAGAAGTAAGGATAGTTCACTTGGCATCCATTTAATCTTGTTTTGATTGTAATTAACACTGAAGTGCCTTCATTAAGGTTGTGGATAATATCACTCTGCTAATCTTCAGTAATAGCAGAGAGATCAAAACTTATTAAAATACATGTGCAATATCCCACTAAGGAAATATGAAAGGATACGGCTCATGATCCCGCCGAGTGACTTTGCCACCCTCCTTATTATGTATCCTCCCAGTAGAGCCTTTGTCGTATCCACTTTCCTCCATATACAGGTTCCTCGGTGGTAGAGGTTCCTTCCTGTCCCTTTCTCTACCATCATAGGGCTGGGGCATTGTGACAGAAAGAGACAGTGGCGGTGGTGGTGACGGTCCATAATTAGCAGTTGCTTCTGATGAAAGGTGGTCTCGTTTAAGCCTACGCCTCTTGGAAGCAGCAGTTGCATCTGCTTCTTCTTTTAGGAGATTTGCTTTATCCCTATCCTTCTCAGCCTGTAAATCAAAAGTATGTCATAATTGCAAAGCACACCGCTGAAAATCTAAGCACTTTGCACTTATAGAAAATCTAAAACTAGATATGTTAATCATTAAGGTAGACATCCTTAAGCTTGTAGGAAATAACTAATATAATCAATATCAATACAATTGTATTAAAATTTGGTAAGGATGCCACAAGTGCCAGCAGTATGCTATTGCTAACCAAAGAAACTATAGCTTTTAAAAACATTTGAGGGGTTTAAGAAGCTAAGTTTCTCCAAGCAGTCAGATGATAATGGTATAAAAAGTTCAGGTGTTTGCCTCATCAACAAATAAAGCAATCCAACACATACCTACTCACATTTGAAGCCAGGTCAATGTTAACTAGCAGCCAGATTTCAACACAAAACCATCCACCCTGTTCATACATACTGACTTGATAGTCTCGTTAGTCAAACAACCTGGATGCAGTTTCCAGAAAATAGTAAATACTAAAAGTGTTTAAAGAAGGGGAATAGCAGCACAGCAGCTCAAAGGAAAACCAAACTAGACATTTATTAGGGAAAATCTCAGAGCATAAAGAAAATGGATTAACGTCCACAAATAACTAGATAAGCTAATGGGAGTAGAAAGTAGAAGTTATAAATTATAATGGAGATGCTTGTTACAGAAGGGCAAGTAGCTATCTGTTTAAATACAAAAGCTGGAATTTAAACAAACCCCAAGTGACATACCAACCTTCACCCTGATAGATGTCAGGAACAATGCATAATATGTGAAAGGGCCATTAAACTACTCCTATCCCTGCCTACCTAACTACCTATAAAGACAATGATATGATGCTACAATCCAATCACAAATGCAGTATAGTGTACAGCAAAACCAAGCGATCCCATCCCAGAACATACAGATGAGTAGGGAGGGAGTTTATGTACAACAACCCCATATGGGCCGAAATGCCAACAGCTGTACCGTAAATGTGAAATGCCGTACAGTACGGCTGCTGCCATTTCGACGGAATTTCATACCGGTTTCAGCGTTTCGGGAAGTTTCTGGTACTGGTACGCCTGTTACCTAGGCGTTTCCTGCAACATAGCAACAAACAATATAATACTATCATTTTATACAAAAAAGGGCAAACACAGCCTCCAGAAGCCTGTGTCTGATTATCAAGTGTCCAGATTAACCACTCAAAATATTGCAGACAGGGCCAAAATAATAAGCATTTTCAATTAAGGTTGCACAGACTATTAAACCAATGCAAAATCACAAAAGCATCTATGCCAGCTGGTCAGCACCAAACATCATATCAAGCAGCAGTGGGAATAGTGCCCACATCAGGAGGGTCTGTTATTGGGGGTCGACATCCATCCATCATCAGCTGTTGTCTCAAGATCATGCTGAATAGTCCCCTATCCAGCGTTGCCCTGCTCAAACTCTACAAGCTGCTCTGGTTCGGAAATGAACATAGTCATGGTAAGGAATTTATCAAAGCAAGGAATAATGGAAATATTGGACAGGGCCCAGTTGTTGTATCACTCCCAACTTTCACGAACAGCACAGCCAGCTCTGTGTCAAAGGCATCCACCACTAGCAGATCTTTGAGACTAGGTCAACCGTGCTGGAGAATAAATAGTGGGGGCTTCCCTGTTCATGGTACAAGGAGACCCCCAGAAGCCTAACAGGTTGCACAAATGTGCCACCTCCATCTCCAACTTGGCCACTTGGAGCTGGATCTGCAAGTGCAGTTGGGCACAAATTAGGGAAACATCAAACCAAGTGAAAGAATTGCAATGAATGTTGCACATTCTTAAACAAGTATTCATTTCTTATTTTCCTTAATGTCAACTCTAATTAGTGGCCATGATGTGTTAACCTCAATGGCACAACGAAGTTTGTCTCATAAAAGGGCAGCCTTCCAGGAGATGGAAAAAGAAAGCTCGGTACAGAACCTAAAGGCCCATTCCCATTCTGTCTTGGCTAAAGTTACAGTACCAAAAACAGGTGTTTAATAGTTTCAAACTTTCATATATTTGACACGGGGGAATTTAGGCTGAGGCACCCCAGACGCTGCCCAAAAGCCAGGCTGACAAGCACCCGACATGCAAATCAGTCCATTTTTAGGCTCTGGAAGAGACTTCTAGATAGCCTGAAGTCTGTCGTCTGCACAGCCAAGTCTTTTGCTTGGACAAGTTTCCCCATATTTTATTTATCCTTACATTAAGCATGGGCTTGGTGGCTAACCAACGGTATCCATCAGCAGCCTATACATCCTGAAGCCCTTTGTCTGGTTGAATCTCCAGCCTTGCTGCCAAGCATGCAGCCCCTAAAGACCAAACTTAAGTAAGAGATTATCCAGGATAAGGCTTTAAATCCTTTCAATGCATAGCCTGTCAGGGTTGGCAAGATTGAACTTGACCTTGAGGGGTGGCAAGACATTCCATTCTCTAGTCTGAAAGTCATACATCAGGCACAGGCTTAGTGGCCAACAAACAGTATCCATCAGCATGTCTATACTTCTTAAAGCCCTTTTTCTGGCTGCATCTCCAATCTTGCCGCCAAGCCTATGGCCCCTAAAGGCCAAGCTTGAGGAAGAGACTATCCACGATAAGGTTCCCTTTCAATGATTAGCCTGTCCCGGTTGCAAGATTGAACTCGGCCTTGAGGATTGGACGGTCCTTCCATTCAACATTCTACATGGTTTTGTTGACAATTATATAAAAAAATGCTCCCGAAACTGCTCCCACCCCGTGAGCTTTTGAAAATTTCACTTTTTGCTCCGCTACTGCTCCCCGCTCCCAACAGCATAGTATGACAGTCATACAAGTCCCTAGTTATTTTAATCCCTCTCCTGAACAACCACATAGCCGAGAACCAAACTTAATCTGCAAGGCATTTCTTCCAAACAAAACAAAAGGTGACCACCAGAGACTGGTCATTGAAGGAAAGGCCAAAATGAAAAGAGTCGCACTTCCAGACTAGTTTAGGTTTACTGCTCTCCCAGTCCTTCCAAATACTCTCAGCAACAAATATTCCTTTAATTTTTGCCATAGCAGGAGTAACAAGCCAAAGCTTGAAGATTTAAATCACTTTAAACTTTTCAACCCAGGGGGGTTCATGAGCTGATACAAATCCTTAAGCAGAACTTTCCATGCTTCTTCCCTTCAACAGCTCTGATGAATGACCTGACACAGTGTTTTCCCTGAGCGTGCAAAAACAAAATCTTATCCTAAAAAATATAACTCTAAAAGATGACCTATCCGCCCAAAAACATCACAAACTAATATCGATATCACTGCATGGTTTCCTCTATTAAATAGTTAAATAATAAATACCTATTAAATAATTTTCTGACACCAATAACAATACCTCACCTTTTCGCCTGCAAGGATTTTCCTGTCAAAAGAGGACCAAACCTTTGTCATATCGATGGATGTTTGAACCTACATCCCATGATAGTATGCAACGAACTATTTGATTCATCTATTCGGGAGTTTAGGACCTACTGTTTCTCTTAGCTCCCAGTTAAGTATAGCTGCTTAGTTCTTCAGCAGAATATTTTGCACTCAATTCAACACACAACCACTGGGGTTTCAAAAGGAGCAATTTTACACAAGATATCCAGTAAGCTGTTTATGTATTTGAAAATTTTCAAGAAGGAAGTCATTTTTCCCTCAAATATGATATGTTCTCTGAAAACTAGTAACTATGTTTCAGGTAACAGAGTTAAGAACAAAGAAACCTAGACTATTTTTGATCTCCTTCACATCATGTATATCCACAAGTAAATACCACATATATCACATTCTGTCTTTTGATAGGCACAAAATTTCCATCAATGGAAGACATGAGTTAAATCTAAAATCTAAAGTTAGTGTGTACCTTCATGGATAAAATGTCTCTCTCCTCCCGCTTCCGGTACTCATCTTCTCTCCTCCGTTTTGATTCATCCAAAGTAGTGGCAGAACCTTCCTCCGACCTCCTTTTTTCTATTTTTTCTTCACGCCTAGGTGAAAGCCTCTGGACAGGTCTGCTACTTGAAGCTCTCCGTTCAACTTCATCTTCTCTTCTGCCCACAGGAAGAGATTGGGGAACAACATTTGGAGGAAGGGGGGGTGGGGGTGGTAAGTTCTGCATAGGAAAGCGATCATCAGGGTGGGGCTTCTCTGCTGTAGACTCACTATATCGTGACCTGTTACGGTCATCTTTATTTCTTTCATCCTTATTCCTGTCCCCTGACCTTTCAAAATTTCTGTCCGGTACCCTGTCTTGTGTTCTATCTACGGACCTTTCCCTAAATCGTTCCATTGATCTGTCCCTCGTCCTTTCACCTGCATGCTCTTCACCACGAGACTTGTCAGAACGTTCCGGTCTTTCCCCTCTGTGATCTCGTTCAACTCTTTCTCCAACCCTTTCTTTAGGTCTCTCTAAAGATTTATCTGCAGCTTTCTCCAAACTGCGTTCTTCAGGACCAGATTTTTCCTGGTCCACTGTTCGAGGTTTATCTATAGATCGCTGATCCAAACCCCGGATTTCCAGAAATTCTCCAACTTTATCCTCGTTATCACCCTTCCGGCGTTTATTTAGTCTGTCTGTCTCATCAACTGGATTTGGTCGTTTTTGCTGCTTATCTTTCTGGATATCATCTACAGATTTTGGAAGCAAAGTTTCTTCATCTTGAGGGGACTTGGGAAGATAACCTTTCTGGATTCCTGATGCTTCTTGAGTTTCAATTCTATCAACATCCTGTTCTCCAGGTGCTTTTAGATCCACTGATTTACTTGTTGCAGTATCTGTCTTGAGAAAAGTTGCTAATGTCTCTTGGGGAACCTTTGTGGAGGTACCTGATGCTTTACCTGTTCCAGGAGCAGATCCTGTGCCACCATTGCTTACAGCTATACCAGAAGCAGATAATCCTTGACGAGTTTCTGATGTACGAGAGGCAGTTTCCCTGTCACCAGTAGATGATGCAATTCCTAGTCGACCAGCAGCTTTTCCAGATCTTGAATCATCTTTTGTTGGTTCTGCCTTTGCTTGCCTAATAATAGAAGCTGCCTGGTTTGCACGTTTTGGTTGAGGTCGAGACTACAAAAAAATGACGAGGTCAGTTCATGAATACTTTTGCCAAAATTAAAGAAAACAAAAGGAATGCTGCCTAGATATAAAGAGAACTTTAATCCACTAACAGGCACAAAATTAGAGTCATTTATTTTATACTCTATTTTGGAAAAACCTTTACATGGGGACTGGAATAGACACTTTGTTGAGAATACTATAGTCTTCACTTGTGAACATGGCCATCTTATATTGAATCATTAATACATTTGGCTAGGCATTAATTATGGCTAAAGCTATCATTTATTGTAATACTAGGTTATGGTTAAGAATGACCTATCAACCAGGGTAATCAGTCAATTGGTATATAAGTATACTGTCCCATGGCATTGTAATCTTATCTATTTTATCATCTATTCTTATTCAAATATATTTATTAATGTCCTATATGGTTTCTGTTGTCTGTCCTTGTGTTGGATATTTGCTAGTAAATGAACATTTCATCATTTCAATTCAACTAAAGTGTTGACTTTATTGTAAAAACTTCAAGAACCTTATATGCTGTTACTTTTATGCATAAATATTTATGTGATATAATATTAAGCCATAATATGTTCTTTTAATGCATGCCTGATCTCATACCCATATACCTGCAAAATAAATAAAATATGAACCAGACAAAAAAAATTAAGTTCAAACTGTTAGGAAATATACCTCAGATTCTGCAGCAGTCAGTTTAGGAGCCACCTTGATTGAACTTTCATCTGTTCTATTTCCTGCTGTTGCTTGAAGTGCTCCTGTACCCTTTGAAAGCTCATCTTCTTTCTTTTGTGTTACAGATATGGATGCCTTGCTTGTGCCAGCTTGAGCACCACCTAGATTGAGAGAACTCTGAGAATCTGCACTGCCTGATACTGGTAAAGTTTTTATAGTAGACTGATGCAGATCAGATTTGGCAATAGGCGTCATACTCTCAGATCGCTCAAGCCTAACATCCGCATTAGCATTACTTGATATTTTCGCTGGATGTGATTTCTGGTCTGGTAGTGAAACCGCAGCATCTGACGGAGGGGCATTGGTCAGTGCATTGCGCATACCAGAAGACTCAAGTTGTGAGGCAGTAATAGAAGCATTACACAAACCAGCTGTGGAAGTACCAGCGAAATGTTTTGCAGGAGAAGCTGAGGGCTTTATATCAACATAACCCATATTGAACTCCTCCTCTGAAACCCACGCACTCTGAAAATTCAATTGTGACTATATTAAAATTGTGAGGCAAAACACTCTTTGGACATAATGGGGAATGCTTGTTCCTACTTGAACTGATTTCCCAGATATTTAGTCAAAAAGATTTTCAGTATGAAAGCAGGAATGGTTGCAGGCATTAACCTTTCGAGCAGCTAGGGCTGCAGCAACCCCTGTTGCTAGAACTTTGAGATCCTCTCTTTCATCAGCCTTGATTTTGCTAACCTGAACAAGAGAAAGTAGATTAAATAACAGGGATAAACCAAATATTAAAAGTACTGGCATGTACTCTATGATGAGCAAGAAAAATATTAGCATAAATTCTCACCCTTCTTTCAAGGTTAAATCCTGTTTTCTTCGTGACAGGAAAAACACTAGAAATTTTTGTCAAAATTATCAAGGCATTACGGGTGTCCATGTATTCATTTGACTCTAAACATTGTATAAGTAAACGTGTAATCCGCCCACTCCACTTCCAATGAACCTGTTAATAAAAGAATGCACAAATTAGAACATGCACAAACTCATTCACCTATAAAAAGAACTAATATCATAAACATGAGTCATGCAGCATGGTAGCATTGTTCAAAAGATTGGTATGTATGTTTGTGGTAATAAAAAAGTCTGTAGTATAAGGAAAACTGTTCTTAAAGAAAAGAACATAGAAAGGAAAAAAGATAACATACTATGATATGCACTGGTAGCAAAAAGTATCTAATGGGACTGTAAAAGTAAATCCTAACATTTTTTCTTTGTAGGCACTTAGGTGGACAAGACATCACTCTATAAGAAATTGCATCTAAGAAATAATTGACATTAATGATAGCTACAAATTGAAATACATATTTTTTTAAAACTCATGATTAGTTATTCTTCTTCTTGATGAAAAATGATAACAACTCAGAAATCTGTCCACTTAACAGCCAACTGTAATCTGATGTCAAAAGCTTCGTAAACCTCTGATATTAAACTTCTACAGACAGATAACTAATCACATGTCACTGGTATTAATATATGAATGCCTGTAAGTTAATATACTGTCCATAAAGCACTTTCTAGCAGCGGAAAATAACTTAAATCAGCAGACTGTCCAATAATTTCATGCACAGAAATTAAATATCAGCAGAAAGTAGAAGTCGAATAACACAGAAATTTTTGGTCAAAAGTTGACCCTGGAAAAACCCCCCCAACCCCTGGGGAAAACCAGCATGCAAGAGATATTATTATTCTGAGTGAAATAAATGTTACAGAACAGCTATATCATACAGTGACAAAAGCACAGAACCAGCACCTTGGAAAATGTGCCAAACCCACATTTACAGTCTGTACATTCACAGTTCAGTCATTTGAGCAGCCTCCTCACTCTGACTCTTCCTTGAAATCTGTGTACAAAGTCAGCCTCTAATATCAGTGCACAATAATACTAACCCAGCATTATCACAGTACCTTAATATCAGTGCCAATCTTCAGCAGTACACCTCTCTGATTTCTGTGCATAAACCAGCAGTACGGCCCCCCTGAGAATGATGTACAGACAGCATTAAATGCTGTGTCACTGTCTTGGGCAGTGTGCTCACTTCCTCAACCTGAGAAAAACGCCTCTCCTATTCTGTTCTGTCTTCATCAACAGCAGCAAACACTTCTGGGAATGTGTGCCCACTCAGCAGCTCTTTCACCTAGGAATGCGTGCCCATCATTCAGCTCAGCAATACTTTATCTCTTGCATAGAAACTCGAGCCCTCTAAGAGACTCCTCTCTCTCTTGGAAAACCTGCCTCTTCCTCTACTCTTCTCTTGTAGTGCGCTCTCACCGAAACTCTCTTGGATTTCTCAAAATGAAGTCTCATACACCTTTTATTTACCCTATTAGGGTTATTCTCATGACTCTTCAACTTCAATGGACGAGATTAGATCTTGGCCAAGAGATCTATGGCTGGGATCTAATCTCTCACTCACTTAAATCTCCTAAGTGAACTTTACAACAAATTTTTCTTTTGAAAAGTCATATTACCCTAAATATTTAAAAGGTACACTTTATGACTTAAAGTCACTTTAAGAACATAATAAAGTGCAACTCACTTTTAAATCATAAAGTCACATCGAAAAGGTACTTTAATAAAAACACATTAATAAAGTCACTTTAAGAATTTAAATGAGACTCCAAGTTATTGACCCCTGCACCTAGGCACCTGATGCAGGAGTGCCACCGAGCTATCAAATGCTAACACTCCTCCTATATCAACTATGTGCTTTTTAAAGTTGTCAAAAGATTCAATGCTGGCTTGTTCGGTCAAAAACCTAATGTCATCACTAACCAATTTTATTACACAAAGAACATCAAGAAATTGAGGCCAAGAAACAATTTGAAAACAAGGCAACATCTTACATACTCAATTACAGCTGAAGGTCCTTCCATCACTACTGATGAAATCGCATCTCAACCCAACTTCCAAGGATATTGACACCAAAACATATTGAAGCATCAATGTTTGTTTCAAGTGTACCGGGAAAAAACTTCAACTTTAGACCATATCGTCACCCTAATTATCGAAATCAACATTTATCAACATACCATCATTCTTGTTGGCTCCTAAATCCTCACTTTAAGTGCTAAAGGCCAAAAACAGAAGTGAAACCTTAGAGACAAAGTAGAAGGGAACCCCTAGACAATTAAATCTGATTTGTGATGCAAGAGTTTATTTCAGATTTGGGAAGCAGAAAAATAAAATGTTTTTAGTTTATATTTTTGGGTGGTTCAGAGGAAAACTAGTCCTAAACATCTTCGAGTAAATGGAGTTAAAGGATATTTCAAGGGTTGGAATATATGTGAATCGATATCATAGATAATGTTGTTACAACATCCTAGCATCTATCTATGAATGCTACTTCAGATTGTAGAAAGTTAACTAAAAGGCCCTTACAAAGATGCTCCTCAAATACATATGCATGACAAGAAAGAGGTGGTCTTGCTGTAAGTTTTAAACCTGTGCAGAGAAGCAAAGCATACATATTATTTTAAGCAAAACAGAGATTACACCACAATATTCACACTGTACACATAATACCCAGAGATTTACCCCGGAAACTCTTAACCGGAAAAAACCAGCAAAACTTAGAGGCGCACCTCTTATTTTCTCATTGTAAATATTAACCACTCACCAATACAAATATAGGTATTCCGCAACGTCCAAAACTCTAATCCATTAACCTGGATTAGAAATAGACTCCAATCTCTTAACTAGGATTAAATTACATATTTTTAGAAAAAAAACCCAAAAATAGGCCGAAAATAGCCCAAAATATTTCGAACTCGCTTCACGGAAGGAGGAGGGCATTGGCACACCCACCCTCCCCTATAACCCCTCGTGAACCAGCACCAGGCGCATATAGTAGAACACCAGATGGTAAGGATCGTCAAGTGCATGGTCAAAGACGTACCCCCCCCGCCTCCCCCCCCCCAACACACACACACACATGCATAGAATATAACACATACCCAACACTTGCTACAAACAAAATGTATGCCCTACCTTGTTAAATTTTGGTTAGGGTTAGGGTTTAATGCAGAAAATAAACAATCAATGTACTTTAATGCAAAATCACTTTTAACAAACTAATATAGAAACTAAACAGTATAGTAGTAAATAGAACTGAAACATAATTTTCATCTCTTTCAACTTTTCATCTTTAACACTACCAATTTGGTCACCATGTTAAAGTAATCTTCAGTAACATGTAATCAACAATATAAAATTAACAACAATTCTAATTACCAAGGTTGGGGTACTTAACTGGAGTGTGGAACCCTTCCTGTTTTATACTCAGAAAATCTACTTTTAGAAAAGGATTGTGCCTCTCAGAGGCCAGTCAATCGTTAGGAACCAGCTGACCCTACTAGAGGGTAAGTACAAACCAGAGAGAAAGAGATGATGGGGATGAGATACAATCAAACCGGAATGCTCAAAGACAGTCAGAAAACAAAATGACAATCTTGATCAAAACTTTGCACAAAAGATCAAAGATCAAAAGATAAAAACTATCCATGACAAATTCTCAGTACACGGTATATCAAATCAAGTCCCAGTGATATTAGAGTCAGGCTTTTAAAACTTTTGACGTCAAAAACAGCAGGACAAATGGATCTGAGATATGATAATGATGTGTGTTTAAATGAGAAGTAAGGGAGACCAATGAATAATTTTTAGATCATTCTAGAAAGATTAATAAAAATAAACCTTTGAATTAGTTAGGGTTCCACTTAATGAGGAAGGTACCAATAAGTTAAGACATAAAATAAAATATAAAAAAATAAAAGTCATATGATATAAATGAGGTGACTTGGGTGGGTACCAACTTTTATGATAAACATAAATATAATTATGTCTTAGGTAGGTGCCTTCTTGTAAAGGGTTAAGACGTAAGAATAAAATAACATGAAATGTAAGAAGGGTCATGTTATCATTAGATGAGGGTATAAGGACCAATAAAAAATGGTACAAGTCAAAATCATAAAAAAAACAAAGGTGGGTACATGAACCATAAGATGGGAAAACAACCATAGTACCCATAAGACCAAAAACATCAAAGTGGTACAAACCAAAATAACTCAAGTTGGGTAAATGACCCCACTAACTACAAGTCAAAGATAAGGTACCATAAGACCAATAATCAACAAGGTGTAAAGACCAAGAATGAGCAACCAAGGTGAAGTACAAGTACAACCAATTATCTCTCTCTCAAATGTACAAGTGTTCCATACACAACCTGAAAGTTCATCATAACTATATAAGGAAGGGTCCACACTAGATGATGTGATCATGTGGTCCTCTAGACTACTCCTGAAGTCAAATGTTAGTGGCTCCATCAAGGGGTGGCCAACCCCTTGAGAAGACCATCTAACTCAACCATCTCGAAGACCTAGGAGAAGAGGACATCACACATCATCATCTTGGTAACTAACCAAGAACCTCCATTCTCAAGGAATGGCTCTCAACCCCAAGTTGAGATTTCAGTCCTAGACTGAATGTTAATCAACCACCTGTAAGACCTACTTGGTCCTCGTGACCAAGAATCTTCCTGATCCTAGACCAGGATGTCTCTATCTCAACTTGCAGGATCTGCTTGGTCCTCGTGAGCAAGAAACTGTCTGGTCCCAGACCAGAATACCCTAGAGACAAACAGGGACCCTAGCCACATGCTAGAGACTTTTCCATGGCATCAACTTGCTTGATCCCCGACCAAGAACCCTAGGAGACAGTTGGGGGCCCTAGGGTACCTTCTAGGGTCTTACTCACCTACTTGGTCCTCATGACCAAGAATCTGCCTGGTCCTAGACCAGGATGTCTCTATCTCAACTTGCAGGATCTGCTTGGTCCTCGTGACCAAGAAACTGTCTGGTCCCAGACCAGAATACCCTAGAGACAAATAGGGACCCTAGCCACATGCTAGGGACTTTGCCATGGCATCAACCTGCTTGGTCCCTGACCAAGAACCCCAAGAGACAGCTGGGGGCCCTAGGGTACCTTCTAGGGTCTTACTCTTTACTCCGCCTGGTTAAATTGACCAAGAACCCTAGTTAACTGACTAGGGTACCATCCTCTCTAGGAATGGGTCTTGCAGCTGCACTAACTTTAACATACCTTTCACGGAAATGACAGTGCTAAACTATCTAATTGAATAACAAAAACCAGCAAGGGACAAGGATAGGAAACACCTCAACCATTGCCCTACTTTAGATGACAGATTTTGATCTTGAATCAAGTTTAATTCAGATTTGGGAAGCAGAATAATAAAATGTTTTAGTTTATATTTTTTGGTGGTTTAGAGGAAGACTAGTGCTAAACATCAACTTCGAGTAAATGGAGTTAAAGGATATTTAGAGGGTTGGAATATCTGTGAATCAAGATGATAGATAATGTTGTTACAACGTCCTAGCATCTATCTAGGAATGCTATTTCAGATTGTAGAAAGTTAACTAAAAGACCCTTACAAAGATACTCCTCAAATACATATGCATGACAAGAAAGAGGTGGTCTTGCTAAAAACAAAATGTATGCCCCCTACATTTCACTGAAATGACAGTGGTAAACTATGTAATTGAATAACAAAAACCACCAAGGGAAAAGGATAGGAAACACCTCAACCAATGCCCTACTTTAGATGACAGATTTTAACCTTGAATCAAAGCCATTTGCAGCAGAATTTAAAAGTAATTTCTGGCCAATAGAAACAGCAATATTGATGCAAAATGAAGAACCACACATGAACAAATACCATCAATTATTCATTTGCCTTGAAAAGATCTTCAAAACTTAGCCAACGAGTTCTTTTCTCAATCAGTCAACAACCATTACAAGTGAGAGAGCTTCTCTTAAAGAGAGATTGACCTCAAAGCCCCCAACAATAAAATAATGATAACTTAGTTTTTTTCTCCATCTTTCAACAACCAATACAAGTGAGAGAGCTTCTCTTATATAGAGATTGACCCCAAAGCCCTCAACAATAAAATAATAATGAGTTTTTCTCAATCCTTCAACAACAATTACAAGTGAAAGAGCTCCTCTTATATATAGATTGAGCAATAACAAACAACTTTTAGATCCATGATCTCTCCTAGGATGAATAAAAATATTTTCTCCTAACAACTCTAAAAGACAAGTCAAATCACATGATAAAATGGTTTGTTTGACCGAATCACATGCATCCTCAAACAATTTGCCATGTCCTCCTCTAGAGCGTTCATCAAGAACCTCTTCAAAATGTGCCACTTAGCCACTAATTAAGGGAGTATCCCACTAAGTCAGGGAGTCAACCATCATAAAGTGTCAACAAGAAGGGCGCTGTCTCCAATGAAGCAACAACTCTCCTAAAGGATGGATCTTATAGATAAATGTGCAATAATGGGTCATTGGTTTTTATAACAACCTTCATAGGGTAGGTGAACTCAAAAAACATGCAAAGAACCTAGATCCATGTTTAGAGGCTAGAGCCATCATATCTCTTCCAAAATAGGGACTGAAAGTAGAGCGCTCAATCAAAAAGCACATGGAAAGTGGAGTGCTCCTCATAAAACAAGCATGGAGACCCAAAGCCATGTTCCATGTGACATGAATCCACATGCAATGCCATCAAACCACCTCAAAAGATGGGCCAAATGCAGAATACACTAGGAGTATGTGCAACAACAGGAGAGCACTCCACGAAACAAGTGTGAAAACCCTCAAACCATGTGCCACAACCTAAATCCACATTTAAAAACCATCAAACCACCTCAATACCACATCATAAAAATAGAGCACTCTAGGAATATGTGCAACAAAGTGGAGTGCACAAAATATGTGTGCTAAAGCATGTGAGAATGCAACCAAGCATCAAATCATCCATTAACAAGCCAAGCACTCCATCAATCAAGTCTATAAACCACTAGCACCACAATGTGATGTGGCATGCCTCCACACATGTGTTTGTGTCTAGGGAGATGTGAAATGTCCCTCCAATGAGCAATGATGCATGAGAATGTGCGTGAAGCCCCAAAATGCTACCATGCCTACAAATATGTGAATAACGACTCAAACTATAATCCATTGTGAAGAAAAGGCATCAAAAGTAGCAACAAATGGTCACCAGCTCAGCATCCTCTGTACAAAGACTGCTCGGGCAGGGTCACCAATGTGGATCAGAGCATCATATTCAATGATTGTAACAATCCTCAATATTCAAAACATGATTGTCAATGCAACCATATTTTTAAAGTCTACAATTCAACTTCTATCCAAAGATGAGCCAGAAATTACAATCAAATCCAAATCATCAATGGAGTTATAGTTCAAGAAGTTTCATCCAAAAACCCTGTCAAGAAACAGTAGCAGAAAAAATAGGCCTAGGATGGATTGATACGTCTTTAATGCTAAAATATTGTTTTAAACTTTGAAAGTTTTATCATTTGGCCTCTTCTACTACTTGGAAGAAGAAGCATCTCAAGGAGAGCTAACTTGTAATGAAATGATACAGACATTTAGGATATATTTAATTAGTTATTGTAAACATTAATGGAAGATATTAATAGTCAAGCACCTTATGAAGAGACACCACCCTCAACCTTGATTGCATAAATAAGGTATGACACCAATGTATCAAATGAATTCCTTGTCATACTCATATTAGTTACTATTTTAGTATGGATATTATGGGTATCTCTTACATGGATGAATTCATGAAGAGAATCGGTAGATTCACTTCAAAAAATATTAATTTCTCTAGAATTTTATAGAAATTACCCCTAAATACTTTCAGGATCTTTAATCACAAAAGTTAAATACATCACCATTTCTTAATAGCATATATAAGGAGCCAATTCATTGGAAGAATATTAACTGAAAGATAGAAGACCTAATACATGATATATAAATTCCAGGTGGATAAAATTTACATATACTGCAAATTTAGTACAGAAATTTACCTTCATCTTACTGAGATATTTCAGAAGCAAGCTATGATCCACTTAACACAAACAACTTTTATCCAAAATTGGAAGAAAAGAATTAGCTCTCCAAAAACAAACTTAATTATATAGGTGAAACACAAGGAGCACTTACTTTAATATACTGTGCAAAGGTAACCCGCTGGCTATTCGGATCTCTGTAATAAACAGCAAACCCTGGCATGTTGCCACATTCTCGCTCATAAATTGACTCGTCACTCTGTAAATATGGATTCATTTGGATGAGTCCTTAACACAGTAAATCTAGATAAAATAAAAAGCACTACTCCAAAGCTAAAAGTTGCCAACATAATTATCTTCCCATCAAACAGAAGACAATCCATGTTTCCTTGTTCCAAAATCTGAAGTGAACTATTTTATGAAAATTAGAAATCATAAAATACAACTTTGCGCAGAAAAGAGCACACAAGAATGAAAGAAATGACTCCACACATAAACTTCATTGAGGTTTTTGGAAAATCACGATACCTTCCAGTAATATGCCATCTTCAATGTTTCATACAAAAACCTCCCAAGTCTACCTGCTTCAAATTCTGTGCAGCAGCATATCATGGGTGGTAAAGCTTTACATATAAGAACATCAATGTGGTTCACAGTGTTAAAGAATGGTGTACCAAGAGAGTGCAGAGTATGCACAAACTTGGCACAGTACACTGCATCTGGCATGCTAAGAACACAACGTGGGAAGATACAACGCTGCAAGAACTCCATGTTGATTTTTAAAGAGTCTGGGCAAGAAGTCAACCAAGAGTCCTTTTCACGTACAAGTCGCTGATGCACAGCTGCAACATTCTGTTCTTGCTTTTGAAGTTCACTACTTAGTCTATCCAAAACCTCTTGAATCCTTTCCTTATCTTTCTTACGTTTAGCAATAGCACTGTGGGAATTGTCAGAGATTTCCTCAAGAGCTTTGAGAGCAGCATGCTGCTTAGCAATCTCTGATTCATATCGCTTTTTAGGAACATATAAATCATATAATGTAAGCCCCCAAAATGTAACATACAACTCTGGCGAAAGACTGTTCCAAGCTTTTGATGGCAACATTGAATGAACTGTTCCAAGCAGGTCTGACCACCTGGAAGGTGCAGAACAATCCAATACTGTAAAAAAGGTATTTTTCTAACCACAAATCCATGTCTTTAAGATATGCAATGCTGCAAAACTGGAATTTAATTGATTTGTAACTCTCCATGACATCTTTCTTATTTACATAACTTACGTGATAGGCTTCCGATTTGATCCAAGATCCAGAACCAGTTCAGAGGATGAATTACAATGTTCTACCTCTTTACTACCATCTAACTGAACCAATGCCTTGGATATATCCGCAGGCCAGCAAATCTCAGACCCTCTAGAAAGCTTGAATAGGCGCATAATTGGCCTATATATTAGAAACGCTACCTGGAAATTTCATTCAGTATAACATAGTATGAAAAATAGCCTTGCTCCCAAATTAGGTTCATAATTTAACTTTTCTTCATAGAAGTGTTAAGCAAAAGACATTGAACCATGCTGTTAATTATAATAATAAGATAGTGGAAACATATCAACATACTAAATTTCAATCAAAACAAAACCAGATAAATAAACATAATCATGGGCAACAAGGTTACAAGAATAATCAAAACAAATTATGTCAATATCCACAAACAACCAGAAGCAGTAAAAGCAACTAGTGAGAATATCATAAGAGAAAAGGGTGTGATCGATGCATCACCTAATTGGGTAAAGGACTGAAAAATCATAATAGATTATGATATGCCAAAGTCTATGGATAGGGGAACAGGGGCCAGAAGAACGAGTTCTGGTGATGCCGGGGAACAGGGGCCAGAAGTAGTTTCTGTTAGTTTTATACCAAGGTCGAGTTCCCCTAGTGACTATGCCTAAGTCACTAAGCATGGGGTGGTGGGACCCTCTTACTAATGAGACATGATGTCACTTTTTATCCTAAGTCCAAAAAGTGAATGAGAAATTTATTATTTAAGTGAGTTAATTAATAAAGTGTACTCTCATGAAATCTGGGCCATTGATTAGATTCAATCTCAGCCCTTGACTTAGAGATTCCTTTAGGGTTGGATAAAAAGGTAAGAGGGAGGCATACCTATTCATTATTGTGAAGAGAGGAAGAGAGAGCTCGAGAGCTTGGAGAAGGAGAAGCTAGGGCGCAGGTACAGTGCTTGTGTTTTCCAGGACACGAGTTTCTATGCACCATTCTTCCAGCATATTGGCTCAGTATTCGAGGCATGCATGTGGCATGAGTAATCAGCAGGATTAATACCATACAGCAGCAAGCTACAGCTAACTTCACGTGGAGGCAAATCATACAGCAGGTACAGGGCAGGAAGCTTCTCCAGCACGCAGTTCCAGAAGTGACAGGGCGCCATTCCCAAGGTGTCTTCTGCTGCAACTGTGGAGGAGGTATAGGGCAGGGGTTTAATCTGAGCACCATTCTCTTTACACCTTCTGCTGAACCTGTGATGAAGGTCTGGGCACTGATTACAATCTATCAGCATTAATTCTTTGAAAGAAATCTGCACAGGATTCGAGGAACACCAGCACAGAGACCGAGGGTAATTTCTGTCTGTATTCCTTGCACAAGATTCGAGGTACTTGACTCAGAACTTGAGAAGACTCAGAGATTCAGACTGTGTATTTTCCTGCACAGTCCATGAGTTAATCTCTGGCACAGAATTCGAGACTGTGGGCACTCACTTCGAGGTGCTGTTGGTGCACATCTCTCCAGAAGAATTTTGCTGAGTGGTGAAGATAAGTTAAATTCTTCATTGTAATGCTGTGATGTATAATTTGCTGATGAAATAATATCTCTCTCTCACTCAACTGGTTTTCCCCGTGGGGGTTTTTCCAGGGCTCGATTTGGCCAAAAACTACTGTGTCAAATTTGTGTGTGAATATTGTGAATTAGCTTGCAGCCTGTTTATTTGCTTTCAGTGTGTGTTTATTGCTTAACCAAAATGCTTTAAGTAACCTACAGCCAATGCACAACAGGGCTGTAGGTGAAAACCACATTAAAACTTGGCATTAAACCAGCAGTCAGTGATAGCAGAAAATCTTCATGGTATCAGAGCGCAGGGGGCAGAAATAAAACTAATTTGCAGATCTCAGAAAACCAATTGTTCTTACCTTTGATTTGGGCAGCGTTCTTTTGGACTGATTTCCAGATGGCTACAGGGTTGAGGATAGAGGACAGATTGAGTGGGACGGAGAATTTTGTGCCTTGGAAGGCCAGAATTCTATTGCTGTTAGAGGAGAACGAGTTGTGGGAAGAGGTGGTGAGGAACACCACCACATACCCCATCACTATTCCAGATGGCTCAGATATGACCGCTCTTTCAGTCTTCAACAAGAAAGACTGTAAGGCTAGGAGGATCATTCTAGATGCAGTGAAGGACCACATCATCCCTCATATTTCGGGAAAGACCAAGGCACACGAGATGTGGAGTGCCTTGATCAGCTTGTATGAGAGCTCCAACGAGAACAGGAAGATGGTTCTCAAGGAGAAGCTCAAGAGTATCAAGATGACCGGAGGAGAGGGAGTCACAGCTTATCTCACCAGGATCTCAGCAGTTCGTGATGAACTAGCAGCAGTTGGTGAGGTGGTATCCCCTACAGAGTTAGTTCGCACCGCAGTCAACGGGGCTTCCAAGCCCTGGCATGCTTTTGTGCAGGCGATTGTGGGCAGGGAGAACCTTCCATCATGGGAGAGGTTGTGGGATGACTTTGTACAGGAGGAGACCAGGAGGGGTCTCGTACAGGGCAGTACATCAGGTGGTATAGCAGATGAGGAGAACGTGGCTCTCACAGCCAAAGGGAAGAAGAAGAAGGGTCCCAAGAAGCATGGGGCCAAGGGACAGCAGCAGCAGCAGCAGCAGCATCATACACAGGGTGGGCAGAAGAAGGACTTGAGTAAAATCAAGTGCTACTGTTGTCAGGCGTTTGGGCACTATGCATCTCAGTGTCCAAACAAGAAGAGGAAGAAGGGACCAGGTCAGCAGACAGCAGCCTCAGCAGAGATAGATGAGTTTGGTGACAGGTTTCAGAGGGAGTTTTCCCTTTATGCTGGACAGAGTGAGAGAGAGAGAGTTTCTTTAGCCACCAGCATTGATATGGATATGCAGGCTGAGCACTCATTGTTGACTGGGCATCAGACAGGTCCTTCCACCACTGGTACGTGGTATATTGACAGCGGAGCTTCAAGGCACATGACAGGCACTCGAGAGTTCTTCTCCGAGTTGTCACGCACAGAGAGAGAGGTGGAGGTGGTACTTGGAGACAACACCATAGTTAGAGCAGTGGGTCAGGGGACAGTCATATTTGAGAGGGAGTCCATGAGTCCCATGACACTGAGGGATGTGTTGTACGTCCCTGGGCTGAAGAAGAACCTTGTTTCAGTTTCCACGATTGAGGACAGGGGTCTAGGGGTTTGCTTCTCAGATGGGAGAGTGCAGATATATCCCAAGACCACAGGTGTATCTACTCCCATGGATATTGGAGTTAGATGTGGACGACTGTACAAACTCTTGTTTCAGCCGCAGCATGCTCTAGCACACAGCAGCAGCAGCAGCAGCAGTGAGCTGTGTGAGTTATGGCACAGGAGGATGGCCCATTTACATCACCCCGCTTTGGGAGTGTTGCGGAGCATGGTCACAGGTTTACCTGATTTTGACTCAGAGCAGAGTGATGTATGCAGAGGGTGTGCTTTGGGAAAGTACACCAAGACCGTGTTTCCCACCAGTGACACGAGAGCAGCAGGTGTGCTCGATCTGATTCATACCGACATATGTGGTCCTATGTCCTCAGTTTCCTTGAGTGGTCATGAGTACTACATCAGCTTTATTGATGACTACTCCAGGAAGACCTGGATCTACTTCTTGCGGGGCAAGAAGTCCTCACTTGTATTAGATGTCTTCCAAGGGTTCAAAGCCCTTGTGGAGAAGCAGACGGGGAGGAAGATCAGGATGTTGAGGTCAGACAACGGGGGTGAGTATACCTCCAAGGAGTTCAGTGCATTCTGCAGACAGGAGGGCATACAGCGTCAGTTGACAGTTCCCTACACTCCTGAGCAGAATGGAGTAGCAGAGAGGAAGAACAGGTCGATCGTTGGAGCAGCGAGGGCTATGCTTCATGATCAGGGGTTACCGTTCTTTCTGTGGGCTGAGGCCTGCAACACTGCAGTATACCTGCAGAACAGGAGTCCCCATCGTGCCGTGGGGAGGATGACTCCAGAGGAGATGTATTCAGGCAAGAAGCCTGAGGTGAGCCACTTTCGCATATTTGGCTCCCTGACTTACTCTCACGTCCCCTCAGAGAGGAGGACGAAGTTCGAGCCCACCGCAGAGAGAGGCATCTTTGTGGGTTACGACGAGACTTCGAAGGCATATCGGCTTTACATTCCTGGCCAGAGGCGAGTTGTAGTTAGGCGGGAAGTAAAGTTTGAGGAGGAGAGGGCCTTCAGGAAGTCCAGAGAGTTAGAGCAGGAGGAGACACCAGCTCCTACACCTCAGTTGGTACAGGCTTCTTCGATACAGATTACAGGTCCACAGGTTTCTGGGGTGACTGGATCACAGGGTACTGGCACAGGTTCTACAGGGTCAGTGGTTCAGATTTCAGGGACAGGTACAGGGACAGGTACAGGGTTTGGCAGAGGTTCAGGATCACCGGTCTCTGGCTCACAGATTGCAGGGTCTTCTGGGACTAGTTCTTCAGCTACAGGTCCTAGGGGTGGTAGACCTCATGCTTCTGACACATCCTCTGAGGAGGTTACACCAGGTCCAGAGGAGCCTTCAAGGAAGAAGAAGCCCAAGTGGCTTCAGGACACCTTGAAGGAAGCGGAGGCATTTGGTAGACCTCAGGAGCAGATCAGGACTATTTTTGAGCCAGATAGATATGGGTCAGCCCTTGTTGCAAGTCTTCGTGACTCAGCGCCTTCTACTTATGAGGAGGCCTCTCAGCATCAGGTTTGGAGAGATGCCATGATGGAAGAGTACCATTCCATCATGAAGAATGATGCTTGGGAGATTGTACCGAGGCCTGAAGGGAAGTCAGTTGTGACTTCCAAGTGGCTCTACAAGGTCAAGCATGCAGCTGATGGCAGTGTAGAGAAGTTCAAGGCTCGGTTTGTGGCTCGAGGGTTCTCACAGGTTGAGGGAGTCGATTATGATGAGACCTTTGCTCCAGTAGCTCGGTATTCCTCCATCAGGGCAGTGATATCGATTGCAGCAGAGATGGGTTGGAGGATCCACCAGATGGATGTGAAGACCGCATTTCTCAATGGTCTTCTGCAGGAGGAGGTGTACTTGGAGCAGCCACAGGGATTTGAGACACATGAGAGAGATTCACATGTTTGCAGGCTTAGGAAAGCCTTGTACGGTCTGAAGCAAGCTCCTAGAGCTTGGTACTCTAGGATAGATGCATATCTGATTTCGATGGGATTTCAGAAGAGTGAGGCTGATCCCAACCTTTACTACATTGTGGTTGGTGGAGATCCGCTCATTCTTCTGCTATACGTTGATGATTTATTTATCACTGGAGATGAGCGTCTTATTGCTCTGTGCAAGAGAGATCTTGCAGCTGAGTATGAGATGACAGATATTGGGCTGATGCATTACTATTTGGGGATGGAGGTATGGCAGGAGCCAGGACATATTTTCCTTGGTCAAGGGAAGTATGCTGCAGAGATCCTGAAGACTTTTCGGATGGACGACTGCAGGCCCATGTCTACACCGATGATCACCAACTTGAAGCAACTTCATGCTTCAGGTGGTAAGTTGGTGGATCCCACATTATATCGTCAGCTCATCGGATCGTTGATGTATCTGGTCAACACCAGGCCAGACTTGTGCTTTGCAGTCAACACTCTTAGCCAGTTCATGGTGCAGCCTAGGAGTGTACATTGGAGTGCTGCAAAGCACATCTTGAGATACCTTGCAGGGACGGTGGATTATGGTCTGGACTACAGGGGTTCAGGTGGAGTTAGTTTGATTGGGTTCACAGATTCAGACTGGGCAGGTAGTGTGAGGGACCGGAAGAGCACTTCCGGTTGCTGTTTCAGCTTGGGCTCGGCAGCAGTGTCGTGGTTCAGCAGGAAACAGAAGTCCGTTGCATTGAGTTCTGCTGAGGCTGAGTATATGGCCGCTAGTCAGGCGACTTGCGAAGCACTGTGGCTTCGTAAGTTATTGGTAGATCTATTTGATCAGCAGCTGAGACCTACGGTGATTTACTGCGACAATCAGAATTGCATTCAGCTCTCTGAGAATCCAGTCTTTCACGACAGGTCAAAGCATATTGAGATCAGATATCATTTCATCCGGGACCACGTTCAGAGAGGAGCAGTTGAGCTTCAGTACATATCCACTGATCAGCAGGTTGCAGACGTCCTAACGAAATCTTTGGGGAGGGGGAAGTTTGTCTTCTTCAGAGATAAGTTGGGAGTGGTGCGGAACTCCTTCCTTGGTAAGAGGGAGTGTTAGTTTTATACCAAGGTCGAGTTCCCCTAGTGACTATGCCTAAGTCACTAAGCATGGGGTGGTGGGACCCTCTTACTAATTAATTAATTAATGAGACATGATGTCACTTTTTATCCTAAGTCCAAAAAGTGAATGAGAAATTTATTATTTAAGTGAGTTAATTAATAAAGTGTACTCTCATGAAATCTGGGCCATTGATTAGATTCAATCTCAGCCCTTGACTTAGAGATTCCTTTAGGGTTGGATAAAAAGGTAAGAGGGAGGCATACCTATTCATTATTGTGAAGAGAGGAAGAGAGAGCTCGAGAGCTTGGAGAAGGAGAAGCTAGGGCGCAGGTACAGTGCTTGTGTTTTCCAGGACACGAGTTTCTATGCACCATTCTTCCAGCATATTGGCTCAGTATTCGAGGCATGCATGTGGCATGAGTAATCAGCAGGATTAATACCATACAGCAGCAAGCTACAGCTAACTTCACGTGGAGGCAAATCGTACAGCAGGTACAGGGCAGGAAGCTTCTCCAGCACGCAGTTCCAGAAGTGACAGGGCGCCATTCCCAAGGTGTCTTCTGCTGCAACTGTGGAGGAGGTATAGGGCAGGGGTTTAATCTGAGCACCATTCTCTTTACACCTTCTGCTGAACCTGTGATGAAGGTCTGGGCACTGATTACAATCTATCAGCATTAATTCTTTGAAAGAAATCTGCACAGGATTCGAGGAACACCAGCACAGAGACCGAGGGTAATTTCTGTCTGTATTCCTTGCACAAGATTCGAGGTACTTGACTCAGAACTTGAGAAGACTCAGAGATTCAGACTGTGTATTTTCCTGCACAGTCCATGAGTTAATCTCTGGCACAGAATTCGAGACTGTGGGCACTCACTTCGAGGTGCTGTTGGTGCACATCTCTCCAGAAGAATTTTGCTGAGTGGTGAAGATAAGTTAAATTCTTCATTGTAATGCTGTGATGTATAATTTGCTGATGAAATAATATCTCTCTCTCACTCAACTGGTTTTCCCTGTGGGGGTTTTTCCAGGGCTCGATTTGGCCAAAAACTACTGTGTCAAATTTGTGTGTGAATATTGTGAATTAGCTTGCAGCCTGTTTATTTGCTTTCAGTGTGTGTTTATTGCTTAACCAAAATGCTTTAAGTAACCTACAGCCAATGCACAACAGGGCTGTAGGTGAAAACCACATTAAAACTTGGCATTAAACCAGCAGTCAGTGATAGCAGAAAATCTTCAGTTTCAAGAATTCATTTTCTCATTAATAATTAGTAGGCAAAATGAAAATACAATAATGTTTAAATGCATCATGATGAAACTTCCAATGAGACCAACTTCATTCTATCAGGCATGTTACGACCTGAAAATGCAAGTCCAGTTTGCATTTTCAGAGGCATTATTTTTAGCAACACGGTAGCACCACACCAGCACATATGAACTTTGGAACATAGTACGAATCATTTGTTCAACTGTCATATTGTTGATTATGGACCATAAGAGAGGTGGTAATGAAGATCCATGTATTTGTCTTTTCTTTTGCATGATTGAAGGATGTGTCTTTTGAGGAAAGCTTCATTGTTAAGTTCACATATTTGGAGACACTATTGCACGAGGGATTAGTTCAATTTTGGGGATTTAGCTACATATTTTATGCATCTCATTATAGTTTAAAAGGAAAATTTATGTATTTGGATGCATGACCCATCATCTAAGGAGACATTGGAGGGTTTTCATGGCATAGCAAGGGTCATATATGTACAAAAGAAAAACAAATGCCCTAGTCAAGAAGATGACACTTGGCATTCATATCACATGTGACATAAGGGAGAACATGTGTGAGGAGCCATCAATTGAGAAACATTTAGAACACCTCCTTTCTGTCCTCTTTACAAAGAAGAGCAGAGATCGTTCGATAGAGTGCCCATATTGTCGCTGGCATTGGATGCAGTCTTACAACGTGGCTATTGCATTCTAGAATTGTGGTCATACTAGGGATTCCAACCAATATTGAAGGAATTATGGAGATTTCAAATCAGTCACCTCAAAACCCTAGCCACATTTGAACATTTTGAATGGAGCGTGCAAGCCAGGAGTGAGACATGTGGCACATAAACCCTATGGACGAGGTCAAACACCAAAATTTAAGGGAGCACCCTCCATGGGAAGAAGAAATGTGGCATGGACCATTTCAAGCCCTATTTCCTGCATCTTTAAAGAGCAGCACCTGACTTGAAGGAGACTTCTAGACTCCTTTGTATATTTTAATATTCTTGTTTCTAGAAGGTTCATGGATCTAGAAATTACTCAATAATATTTTAATGTAAAATAATTGAGCAGGAGCTAAATAAAAGGAAGAGAGCTCTAAAATATGGAAAGGCATGGCGGGATGAATGGATTTGCATTATAAGCATAGTTGAAGATCCCTTGGGAGAAAGAAGTCAAGGGTCAAGCTCAATGTACAGCTTCTCCATTTCTCCTATCTCTTGCATGAATGACTGGGTTTTGCAAGGATTACAATTTTATTTTCCTGCTGAAATAATCTTTGTAAAAGGGTATTATTGCTCCAATAAGGTAAAATCCACCCTAACTCTTGATGTAACATTGGATACTTGAAGAATTTCACTGCTGGAATTTTAGGGTTATAGTCATTCAGTCAACATTTGAAGTCTAATGTAACTAAGATGATTAAGTGTGGTATGTTAAGACTTCTCGATCTCCTGGTGAAAACAGTTTTGACAATATGATATGTTGTTAGCCAGTCATTCAAATCACTGTTGAAAATATCGTGTCGGCGAATATATCGCCGAAGGTCACAAAAGAAATTATCGGATTTATCGGCGAAAATGTCGGCAAACATCGGCAATATATCGGCAAACTTAAAAAAATACAAAAATATTCATTTTTTTTCAATTTTCTAAAAATCTAAAGCAACAAGAACATCAAATAAACACATTGGCACATGAATATGGAAAGAAAACCGATATATAAGATGTATAAGACATATCACTAGACATCACACATCAAAAATGAATCGTGTCCTAGATCTTGAATCCTGGACTCACGAATCACCAAAAAAATACAAGCAATGTATCTCATAGAGTCATATCCAATTAAATCAACTAAATAAAGTAAACTATGGAGTCCCTCTATCCCTTTTACGGGCAAAGGTAATTGCTCTAGTAATGGCTCTGCCTCTAGAGCTAGAAATCCCAGGTGCTCGTGGGGGTCGTCGTGGACTATGGCATTCTCTAGAAGTGCCTGGAAACTGATGTACTCTAGAAGAACCAGGAGAATGATGAGGTACTAGGTCACCCTCATCAAGTCCTCTACCACTGCTACTGCTACCATTGCCCATATATCTGGCTCCCTCTAGCTGAGACTGTGGCTGTGAAACAAAAACTGGCAGCAGTGCAACTGCTGGCTGTGCTATTGGTGCCTCCGATGGTGGCACACTCTCAAATTCAAACCCCTCATCCTCCCATATCTCACTTTGGGGGTCCTGTGTATCATCCTCTAACCAATCATGGGTTGCCTCCATAATAGGTTCCTCAATCTCCACTCTCCACGCAACAGTGGTGTCAATGGTATCCAATGAAATGACCTCCACCTCATGTTTTTTCTCAAGCTGCTTCACCCACAACATGATATTGTAGGAGACGTACGTACACTAAATCACTCAGGTGTTGGGTATCCAACCTGTATGAGAACCGTAAATTTATTAAATTAGAATTTAGAATACATAAATTAAAATTACCCATGGGACATAAATTACAAGTTATAATGAACTCAGAATTTAATTTCAAATTCTCTAACCTGTTGCGCTTCTTGGTGTGTATTTTTTCAAATACACTCTAGTTGCGCTCACAACCAAAAGAGCTACATGTCTGGCTAAGGATCTAAACAACAAGCTTTTGGAGATGGGGTACTCATTGCCATAGGTTGCCTACTAAGTATCTATAATGAATTGGAGAAAGTTAGAAACATAAGAGAAGATATTGAAAATTTGAAATTTAAAACAAAGAAAGTAAATAAATTGAATTTTCATTCTTGAAAGTTGAAACAAGGTGAATCTTACTTGGCATTATGTTCTTCTTGTCATTGATAGCCATATCAAACCCAAATGTTCCCATGGACCTCCTATAGACTTCCAACTCTTTGGAAATCTCTGAACGGTCAGCTGCACTTGGCACCATCCTCTAGACACACTGCAAGAACCCATCCATTACCTCTGCGTCAAACCCGAAGCCACAGGAGTAAGAGAATGCGGGGTTGAGGAATAGCCCTACAGCATGAATGGGGCAATGAAGTGTGTTGTTCCATCGTTGATCAATCACTGCCCATATCAATTGTTGTTTCGCTTGCCCCCCATCCCCCTTGTCGTCATAGTAGACACGAATGGCCCCTTTGGCCCTATCCATGGCCTCATATAGGTAGCCCATTGTGGGCTTGTCTCCATCAACAAAGCGAAGAACCTTTACCAAAGGTTCACAGATGGCACACACCTCCTTCACCCCATCCCAGAAACTCTTCTGGTATGACACTAGTCTGAATATGGCATGTCCCTCTAGTTTAGTGCTAATCGATAAAGCACGCCACTCAGCTAAAAGGAAAGTAGTCTGCAAGTCCCACATAGAAGTAAGGAGAGACTGAAGAGAGATGAAACAAGTGGCAAAACGAGTGATGGCGGGACGGACCAACTCCTTGTCATGAGTAAACTGCCTCATCAAGTTAAGCACAAAAACATGATTGTATATAAATTTGGTGATGCTTCTTGCTGAATCAATGACATCCCTGATAAAATCAATCTTTTCCATATCCTCTAAGATCAAGTCAATACAGTGTGCAGCACAAGGGGTCCAAAACAAAGTAGGATACGTGTTCATAAGCATCATGCCAGTTGCCACATAATTCGCAGCATTGTCCATTATTACTTGGACAACATGCTGCAGATCTATCTCTTGGATGAACCCATCCAACAACTGACATAGTAATGTTGCATCTTTGATATGTGCAGATGCATCCACAGATTTTATAAACATTGTGCCCCTGAGACAATGAACCAAGAACTTGAGAAGGGTCCTACCCTTCGTATCAGTCCAACCATCTGACATCACTGTGCATCCTGTGACCTCCCATGAACCTCAAAGCTCCTCCAACCTAGAAGTGCAATCAACCTTTTCATTATCAAGGATGGGCCCTCTCAACTCCTCATAAGTGGGGGGCTTATACCCTGGCCCAACAATAGCAACAACCTCAAACATGGGCACATAGAATGGGTTCTTTGCAAAGTGGAATGGAATATCACTCCATAAAAGGCACCGACCCACAAGTTTGTCTGCTTCTTTTTTCTCATTTATCTTGTACATTGACCTTATACCTGGTTGTCCACCAAGCGCGGATCTCGGAACAAAGAAAGGAGATGTAGTTGAAGGCATTGTGAAAGATGAGGATAAGGTCTCACTCCCCCCTCCCCCTGAAGTGTGTCCGGTTGTCCTGAATCCTAATGCCACTCTCATTCCAAGTTCCTTCCTCAAAGCTTCCCTTTCTTCTTTACTCTTGCTAATACCTTCAATTGCGAGTTTGGCCCTATGAATAATTTCAGGAGTGGAGTTTTCACAAATATCCACCTCATGCCCCGTAAGTTGTATGAGGTAGTATTTGAGCCTACTTATACCCCCCGTCATCTCCTTCCCACACAAATTGCATCTAACCTTTTGCCGATTATGTGGATCAACAGGATCTACATACTCCCAGAATGGATCCAAAATCTTCGGCATGTTTGCAACTTTGTAATATGGATTCTAAAAGTGAAAACACGTTTGAAACTTTGAACCTGCAACATAAAAACAAAAAAAAAATTTAGCATATTGTTATTGCAAAAAATAGCAAATCAGACAAATAGGGAAAAATAAAAAATTAATTTACATTTTGACTATGTTAAGTTGTTAATTGTGTTTCCAACTATCCCCACTCTTCTCAAGTTAGACACTAACAAGCTACAAACTAAAAACTTACAAAGTACAAACTCAAAGTCGCAAAGTGATCCTTGGGCACTAATGGCATTTTGTGGATTTAAAATGAGGGTTTTGGCCCTTGGGGTCCTATTTTAGTGAATGCAAAACTCTGATTTTTCATTTTATGATGTAATTAGCTACTCAGAATTAGTAATTACTAATTACTAATTTCCATATTGCTTGAGAACAAAAAAATAAAGATTTTTTAAAGGTTTTTTCAAATTTTGTGGTGGCTACTAGTGCTTGGCATCATGTCACCTCACACTTCGGTTGAAGAATCGGTTCAGGTACATTAAGGAAGCAGAGGCAGACTGTACAGTGTACATGGAGAAAAAATAAAAAATGTGAAAAGGGAGGGCCGCTTGCATACCTTGAACTTCAAGCTTGGACAATTGGAAGCTCGGATGATGACCGGCGTTCTCTTCCATAGCAACGCGGCCTTCACAAACCTGTAGTCCCACTCTCCTCCGCGTCCCTTCTCCTCCAAGCAATGCCCCTTCTCCTCCAAGCAACGTCCTTTCTCCTCCAACTTCCAAGCACAACCTTCTCCACACTCCTACAGACCAGCGACGACGTATATTACCCTAGCTCTCAGCTTGAACGAGAAGAAGAAAAACAAAAAAAAGTGTGTTTTTGAGTTTTTATGACCCTACGAGCGGACAGCCGATTTCACATTATCGACTTGGAATTTTTCCTTGACATTGCGATTTTTTTGCGATTTTTTCAGCACAAATAATCATCCAAAACATCGCCGCGATGTCTGCCGAAATTATCGGCTAGAAGAAAACATCGCGATCTCTCACAATGTTGCCAAGATATCGACGATGTTGGCAACACTGATTCAAATAGAAGGTTGTCATACACAATCTACTTCATCTAGGGTTTCATATTTGGTAATTTATCTCTGTTCATGGTTGCACATTAATACTTGATAGTAATCTCATAGTTGTGAAGTTGCATCTTACCTAAGGACCCTCACTTATTCTTGCACAATCTGAAAATATGTTTTGAACTAGTCGAAGCATATCAATGCATGTTTTAGTTATGTCTTCTCCATCATACTCGAGAGTCAAGCCTTCTTGCCCTTTGATCTTGACTCCATCGCCCAATAGAATGATTGGACTTACCTTTGTGCAGATCATGCAAGTAACAAATTGACTTCATTGCAAGGGAAAAAGTCCCTTTCCCAGAATTTGTAGATTGCCATTGGCTATGTTACCCCCATTTGCATGGGTTTCCACTTATGACTTGTATCACAATTTCAGTAGGGGTTTACAAGTTGATGGATATTTTGATGCCTTGTGTTATCGATGCTAGAGCTATGTTTCATGTTGTCATGGATACTAACAGCGACGAGATGTGACGTCTCATGATTTTTGGCTTTTGATTCTATGGGGTTTGATGGTACATTTCAATCATATGTGTCACGTTGATCATCTTCTTCATGATTTCCCTTGTCTCTTGTCACTTGAATGGATTGTATGGTTGTGGATCCTTCCTAGCGCTCATGTTCATTGGATGATCTTCATGCTTATGGATTCCTTGTGATGGTTTTCTTCTAGAGAGCTCTTGTCCCTAGGCCCATTTTGGGGATCATAGCATGCATGGTTTTCCATCACATTCTTGTGGATCCTTCTTTTTTCTTAGCACATGAGAAAGTATATCATTGCTTGTGGACACTTCTTCAAGGTGTTAGTTGGCTATTGTGGACACTTCTTCTTCAATTGGCTTCCTTTATTATTGATGGATGCCATCCTTGGTTTACAGATTGATAAGTTGGCATGGACGTTGGGTTTTGATTGTTATGTGGAATTGTGGACATTCATTGCACATATGTTGAGTTTTTTCACCAATTGATGGAGTATTGCACATATATCATTTTTTGGATTGAGGGTTTGACCCCTTGATGTATGGAAGAAACCTTTTGCACTCATTGACTTGTTCTAAATTCATTGCTTTTCCATTGATGAGTGCCCACCCATTAGAGGGTTGTTTAAACACTCATATAAGCCATTTTTATAGGACATTTTTTAAGGGGTGTCCAAGCTTTGGGAGCAATTATCTTTTAAAAAAAGGCCCACAATTGTGCCATAGATGCAAAATTGCCACAGGATTTCTGAAAGTGGTTATAATAGAAAATCCGATAAACATTGAGGTTAGAAATTCACAAACTATCTTTGAAAGAGTCACACCATATTTTTGTTGTGTGTTCCTTTTGGAGCCTTTTCATGGAGAGTGTTCACCTTATTTGAGGAAGTGTTCCACCTTTTGAGGCCTTTTTTTCTTGGAGCTACCTTTGGAGAGCCTTTGGAGGCTATGTTTGACTTCTTGTTGTCATCATTCAACCAAATTAGATTTATGCACCCCCTTATTGGGCCTTTCTTCTCTTGGATATTGTACTTGAGGCTTTGACCACCATATTTCATAGATGCTTTTAGAGTTTGTTACGGTTTGTTGGAGTACTTTGATTTGTTTACTCCACCCTAGGCTATATCTATGGTTTTATAATTATTTTATTGTAGAAGGAAAAAGACCTTAAAGCTATATAAGGCTTTGATATCTCCTTCATTTCAAATGTTTGGATTTTTACCTTTGGTAAGCAAGGCCCTCATGGTTACTCATTCTTTGACTCCATTTTCCCTTGATTGGATAGGCAATAGTCCTTGGAGTGATCTCTTTTGTCCTCCCATCACCTCTTTTATTTCCTATACTACAAAAAAGGCATGGTTTGGTAGACCTACTCTTCAAATCAACTTGCACTTCATTGCTTAGAGCCCTAGCAATCCTATCTTAGGGAAGCCCCTCATGAGTTAAAGAGCCAACCAAGAGTGCGAAGAGGGGTGTCGAGAAATAGGCCTCCCATCGTGAGTTCCCTTTGGCTACTATTGCTTCTTTTGAAATTTAATCACAGATGTTAAAGAGCCAACCAAGAGTGCAAAGAGGGGTGTCGAGAAATAGGCCTCCCATCATGAGTTCCCCTTTGGCTACTATTGCTTCTTTTGGAATTTAATCACAGATGCTAGTTGGAGAGATAACATGTTTGGCATCTTTGCCAAGGATAAACTCCAATTTCTCAAAAATTTGAAGACTATGCTTCATGATATTTTGTGAGATTATTATTTTAGATTTTTTTCTCCCATGGAGACTCCATGAAGGGACGAAACCTTTGTTCCTTTGCAGAGTATTGAAGGCTTTAGTGTATGTTGAGGTGAACACATTCAACATCTTTAAGGCACTTTCAAAGCTCATCTTGTGTTGCTGTTTTAGCTTAGCAGTATAATTTTCATCTCTTTCAACTTTTAATTTCATATTCATTCCATCCGACAATTATAACATCATTCATTTGCAGCGAAAAAAAAACAAGGTTCACTAAAAGCTAACCATGCACAAGAGACACAAAGATTTATCCTGGGAAGCCCAAACAAGGAGAAAACCCAACAAACTTTTCTCAGAAGAAATTAATTCAATACAAGAACAATACCAATCATGAAGTTGAATCGTAGCACAAGATAGGTTCATCCTCCTTCAAAATAAACCCTAGCGAGGGTAAATGATCTTCCAAGAAAATAAGAGAATAAGAGAGAACCCCAAAATTACTTCATGTGACTTGTGCTAGTCCTCCTTGAGAAGTGCACGCCAATGGAGAGAAGAAGATGTGTTGTGAATGTGTCAAATGAAGTGTGAGAACACTTCCATTTATATTCTTTAATTGACTGGAAATTTCCACAATTAGGTCGGTTTGTACTTTTATTTTATTCTTTATTTATCTTTCAAGCTAACTTGTCATTTGTCTTCTAGGGTCAATTTACCCCTTTTATTGGGGCAGTTGTGCTCTTCATTGCCATCCACTTTCTCTGGGACATTTTCAATGGATTGTCTTGACTCCTTGGTTATTTCTTCATCATAGAAAATCTCTCCTTTGTTGATAGCTCCTCACATGCGGTCAAATCGTGAACACTGGCTCTCACAGAGAAAATTATGGTTTGGTATCAACCAGGTATATCAAGGATCTAGTCAACTACTTGGATATGGTAGGATCTACCAAATCTGAATCGAAAACAGTACTACTCAGCCTCTAATCACCATCAGTGCAGCCATGGACTCACACTCCATCACCCCAAATCTCTTCAGGATTTCAATTGTGTACTTCCCTTGACTCAGGAAGATCTCATAAGCTCTCTGCCTCACCTCTAATCCCAAAAATAATGTATCAAGCCAAGGTCCTTCATCTCATAATTAGAGGCTAACTCCCTCTGCATCTTTCAATGAATTTCTCTATCTCAGTGGGGAATAGCATCACGATCAAGGAATCATCATCAATGTTTTGTGCCACCTGCTCATGCTGAATCCTGAGCCACTACTCTAACCGAACATATGCATACCTCCGCAGAGGTCAACTAAGTAGTTCTCGTCTTACAACATCCTCCATTAAGGCACAAGTAATGCTCTAACCACTTCTAAAGTCTGCCATGACTCCAACTGGAAGCCAATTGCTCCTCATGATCATCGAAAGAATGAACATCTGTAGTAGAGAGACCAACATTCGTTGGAGCCTCTTGCTCTCAACCGTCAATCTCCATACGAGATCCTCTAGACCTATGGGTCATGTGTCCACATATGACTGAATGTACTAGATCCACATATATCTGTCACCATTGTTGAACAGACATCACTTGTTCTTCGGAACAAGCTTTATCATCCTTCTCTTGTAGGTCATAGCACATAGTCTTTCCTACAAGTCAAATTCAATCCATTAGTCAATAACCTTGAATAAACATGGAATTCAATCATATCATATTGACATTTCAACGCAATGGAAATAGTTCACACAATTATGTAAGCATCTTAGCCAATGCTTCCGCACAACACCCATCCATATCCCAAACACATGTGGTGACTATCTGGATGCCTTCCATCTCCACCGAAACATACTATCAAGAGCGTGCACTGCTCCCAACATGGTATCAAAGAGGTTTCATCCTAGACTAGCTCCATCAAGGGCTCATGGAATGTTGTGCAGCACTATGGGCTACTTGACATCACATGTACACTACCCATCAATCCCAGTCATATAAATGCATAACATGCTACACTATAACACACTTCCTGATTCTAGGAATACATTACAACTGTTATTAACAAGGCTAAAAAAATATTCTTCTAATATGTGCAAAACATTTAGATTTGATCTACAAGGGCAAAAATAAAATAATGACAAATGCTAATTCAAATACAAATACTTATCTTTTGTCATTTTGTTGGCTGCCTCTTGATCTCTGCCTCGCAGAAATAATGGGAGTCCTCAGATCTTCATCTTCTTTCTACAACCTAGATCTTCATACATCACCAATGATAATCACATCATCTAGATATTGCATTCATTGGTACACTCATAGAATGTACTAGAAGAGGTACTCCTTCAACAATCTTCTATACTTTCCTCAAGATGATCATGTGTATTCTTTGACCTTTTTAGTGGGGTCTCTTCATCAACGTCAACGATTAAGGCATGTTGCTTTCTTTTCTTCGATAAGGGACATTGTCTGGCATAGTCGTCGTACTTCTCACATTTGAAGCACTAAATATGTGAATGATCCTTCTTTTCCCATTCTAGAACTGGACCAGATCTTTCACCTTTGTCTTTTCACCATGACTCTTCCTTCCCCTTTCTCTTCCTCTTTTAGCATGTGCAGCAAGGGCTTAGCTTTCTTCATGCTGAGAACCATGCCTATAGTCTCTGGCTGCAAGTTTAGTTTCTTCCTAAGTACCATCTGCCCATAATCGATCAAACTTGGGCAATTTAGATCACCCACTAATGCTCTAAATGAATGGTTCCCAAGAATGGGGAAGACCATTGAGGGCCATCATGACAAGTTCTTTCTCTTCAATTATTTCTCCAATGGTGCCCAACTGATCTTTCAACCCAGTAATCTTCATGAAGTAAGATGCAACTGAGTCTGCTCTAGTCATCTTGACATTGGATAGTTGTTGTCTTAAAGCAAGTGTTCTATTGACATTGTTGTTCTCAAATAGCTTCTTCGAGGCATCAAACATTCCTTTGGTTGTCTTCTTCTTAGAGATTTGAGGTATCAAGTTATCTTTAACAGAGTATCAGAATCCTTCTTGCCTTGGCATCATTCTTCTTCCATTTTGGTTCTGGTACCTTTTCATTCACAAATTTCGGAAGATCATTCTCCTCCAAGATGATGAGTACCCTAGAATTCCATGAGTTGAAGTTGGAAGCCCCATTAAGTTTATCTTCCACTTTCAAATTGTTCATTATGATTGCAAGCTAAGATCTGAAATTTTGATTCAAAGACCCTAGCAAGAGCTAGGTCAAAATTGAAGTTTGGCTAATGAGAAATTTGATCCCAAGGAAAGATGCGCCCTCCTTAGGTGATTTCCAAAACACTAGTTTCCAATCAATTATGTGGACAAAATAGCTCAAAACTGGAAGCCCTAGTTTTCCTAGTTTCAGTCATAGTTTTAAAAATCAGAAAAATCGGAATCGGAATCGGCCAATTCGCCGATTTAAGGCTCGCCCAGTTCAAACCGGCCTCCAAACCGTTTCAGGAGTTAAAAATCGGTCCTCCAAACCGGTTTATGTAAAAAATCGGTCACCCAAACCGGTTTATGTAAAAAATCGGTCCTCCAAACCAGTTTTCATAAAAAATCGGTCCTCCAAACCGGTTTTCGTAAAGACATCTCCTTTTTAACTTGACTCTAAAATTAACTCAGATTCTGGACATGCCAAGTGCCATTTGCATATTGATTTGGTTTTTGAGTCTTCCATGTGACCCATAATGCACTTAAATACATTATTATCTCCTTGTTAAAAAAATCTGAGTGTCTTCATTCAAAGTCACTAGGTACATCAAAGTTATTGTATTATTATTAATCCACTACATACATCAAAATTATTGTATTATTATTAATCCACTGGATTTTAGTGATCAAAGTGTTGTTTGATTCTGATGTCCCTTTCATTTCATAAAATAAATTTTATATTTCAAGGATCCTGCAGTAACAGTCATGGTGTCTACAACTCATTCAATTTGGTCTCATTTCTTCGCAAAGTAAAAGTAAATATTTATAGATTTGTTACATTAAAAATGGGACTAATATCCAAGTCTTCAAATAAGTTTATCATTAAACCTTTTTAATATATCATAACATGATGAAGTTTATCATATATGCATTTTCATTCATCTTTTTAATATCTTACAATGATCAATCTTCAAATAAGTTTATCATATATGCATTTTCGTTTATCTTTTAATATCTTACAATCACCAATAATCTTTTTTGGTTTATAGGAACATCGGGATACCTGTCAATATAATATTATATGCATTTTCATTTATCCTTTTTAATATCTTATAATGACCAATCTTCTTTGGCTTTAACTTATAGTAACATCGGGATACCTGTCTAAGCAAATGAACCATGACTACCTCACCTTGGAATACCTTTTCTCTTTGATGAAGATCAACTGTGGCGTGTTGGAGTGGAGTGCACTTGCACTATGCAACATGAGCAGAGATTGGATATCTTGTTTCTAATGCTATGGAATCTTGAATTAGAATCTTGAAAATGTTGTTTTTCTTAAAAAAAATTAATATTTTATGTATTTTTGAGCAAACCGATTCATTAAATTCAAATCGACCGATTTATGACTGATTCATTACCGATTCCGATTCCGATTCTGAGTTGCCCCTTGACCGATTCTGAGTCCGATTCCGATTTTTAAAACATTGGTTTTAGTAGAGAATAGGTCAAAATTGAAAATTCTCGGATCTGAAATATACTTCCACAGATAGGTGCACCCTCCTAGCGCGAGTTGGAGAATGCTAAGGTCGAACCCAATTAGTGGTCAAAAAGGGTTAAAGCAAGAAGCCCTAGTTCTTGACCCTAACAGAAATTAGGTCAAAAATTAAAAATTTACCAAACTGGAATTTGCATCCACAAAAAGGACCGCCTTCCTAGGGCGAGTTCCATAAGTGCTCTTTCCAAGTCAATCTATGGAGAGAAAGGTCCAAACTTTGATGACCTAGTTTTCGGCAATGGCATCTATTCAACACTGCTCTGATACCATGTTAGATTCTTAATATAGCAGTAACTTTAATTATATACAACGGAAACAAAATAGGATCAATGAAAGATAACCATGCACAGAAACAAAGACATAAAGATTATTGTCCTGGGAAACCTTCTACACAAGGGAAGAAAACCCAGCAACCTTTCTTATGAAGATATTCAGATCAAGCTACAAAGTAGATCCAGATACAATAGTAATCACATAGACCAACTGTAGGTAAACCCAAAGAAACAACGAGGAAGAACTCTCCAATGATGGCAAACCTAAAGCTAGTTTTCTTCTCTCTCTTGCACACTTGCAGAAGAGATGAGCGAATTGCTTAGTGTGAGAATGAGAAAGGCGTCCTCTATTTATACTCTTCTCATGTTTGATTGTTCACTTTTGTTTGGGTCAACTTGCCCATTTGTTGCGGCCAACTTGCCTTTTATGCACAATAATAAATGTTTATTATTATTTCTTCTTTGGGTTGACTTGAGGATGAGACCTCCTGAAGCTACAAACACCAGCAATGTTGAGGTTGTTCCCCATATCTTTCGTCGTCAACTTCATTTTGATGTGAGGAATCAAGAGTACTTTCCACGAATCAAGAACAATTCACTTCTCTTTGGCCACCTTCTTATTGTGCTCAATCAATTGAATGAGATCCACAAGAGGTGTAACCATGTTCTCATCAACACCCTACAGATCAACTTCCGCCAAGAGCATTCATAGTGTGTAAAGTGGAAGCGCCACCTAATATGTTACACTATCTAACACCAAGAGATGTCATCCTGTAGTACTACAAACAAACAATCAAAGACTAAATCAGCCAGAAATAAATCAGATCAACAACCTCTCACTTGGGGAAGATCAAAACTCTCAGGCAAAAACACTCCACTTACTAGAGTATCATCAGCATCTCACCTTCAAACCTCTCACTGGTGCAAGTGCATATCCCAGGCCAGGTATGGAACAACTTCAATCATTAAAGCAAGGGTATCACACCCACTAAAAATCTTCCAATAGCTCTCATAGAAATCAATCCCATGATCCATCCATACACAAATTCCTAGAAGATTTCAGATGCACACCTCTAATCCCATGCAAATTACTAAGTCATAGTACAGATATGCACTCTAAATATAACCTACAGGTCCTAAAATAGAACTTATGTTTGCACACATCAAAACATCAGATTATGAATATACTAACTCTGTAATAAAACATTTAGGAATGTGCTACCTTCCAAACTAGCAGGTGTGATTAAAGCCCAAAAGAACAATGCTAACAAAATGGCAACTAAGAGGGGCTACCCACTGTCACCTCAGTAACTCCCTCCCTCAATTTAGGTGCCTCTCCTTTGACTCACAAGGGGTTTCCATAGAAATAGTGTTACTAAATCCTAGACAATGAAGTACAAGGTGATATGGGAGAGAACTTTTACCAAAGCCTTTTTTGTGTCTTTTGTAATATAAGAAAGTGATGGAAGAATCAAGAGACTACTACCAATACAAACAAGAGCAAATGGATTCAAGGCACAATTCAAGAGGGCAAGTTCATGATGATTAAGGCAGCAATGGCCACTAATGTATGCCACAATGAAACCCTAACATGCTGAAAATGAGTAGAAATTAGACGAGGAGGTCCCTGTTATCACATCCATAGTAGCTAGGCTACCATGATGTTGTAGAGCAGTTTTGTCATAGACCTGAGCCGATCCTTACTAAGATGAGCCTATTTTCAGCACAATGATGATCGGTAGCAGAGTACCTTCAGAGACAGTAAAAATGCCAGAGCAATGTTAGCAATGTGCCCTTGTCACTTTTGAGGCTACATGATCCCTGAGAGACTCTTGTTAGACCATGGTTCACTTTAGCAGTGCAGCAGAGCAAGCAGCTAATATACATCTTCCTTGCCCCGTAACTATCAAAGGTAGTTTAGACCTGGATGCAAAGATGATTGAGGAGGTATATGGCATGAGGTTTGCACATATTGTTTTCATTCCTGATTATCTTAGTAGATTTGACTAGTCATATGTGGTAGTGACATGGTGATTTTGTAACTTATGGTTGTTATTGGACTAATAATTGAAATGGTGAAGTAGTAGGGTGTTAAGACTTAGGCATATGCTCAAGAGTAGGGTTACCCCTTGTACAAATTAGCCCATTTCCCACCTACCTCTGGCACGCCTATTCACTTGTTTTCCACCCATCCGTTTATCCCCCATGCTGAGCTTTTCCTTAACTTGGATAAGACTTGTGGGATCAAATACTTCCCCCCACTCTTATCTCTATACTAGGAAAGCTTCCATGTTGTTATGTGTCTCAGCTCTGAGTTGTCTGACAAAACTCTCCAAATCCTAGACCCTTATGGGCCGAAGGAACCCGTCGGTGTTGGGCTTGTGCCTAGGGGTGATGGGTGTCTGAAGCCTTGACTTGTTATGCTCGGTTACCCCCGATGTCTTGTTCTAAATGTGGAGGATTCCCACCAGTTGAAGCCTTGACCCTTCTAGGCCGAAACAACCTGTCAGTGTTGGGTCCTGAGCCTAGGTTGGTTAGTTGCATGTGGAGTATTAGCTAGACTCGAAGCAATGTCTGCATATGCTTATATATATGTACATCTATACTGATGAATAAATGAGGCTGAAAAGTGCTTAAACGATAGATCTAAAGACAAAGAGCAAAGTCGCGATTAGTAGTGTTTTTCAACAACTGCTCAAGGCCCAGCTAGGACTAGTTGTGTTTTTCAACACTGAGAGGCCATTGTATTTGCAGACTTGTTAAAGTTGAATGAATGCCTCCCACTAAACTTATCCATTTATGAGACACCACCTTTCCCTATTGTCTTCCTACCCATGTCATGGTGGTCCTTGTTCTCCCCTATACTCTAACAGATCATGAAGTTTATCCACACAAGTCAAATTTCACTTGACCTAGCCTTCCATCATCTCCACCTCACCTAGGGTAAATGAGGGATGGTCTAAATTGTACAATGGAGTGAATGTGAAAATGAGCATATGGTTAGGACTTCACCAATGAGGGATGGTCCAAATTGTACAATGGAGTGAATGTGAAAATGAGCATATGGTTAGGAATTCACCATTGCTATGCAACTGTCAATTATTGTCCATGTCCAGTGTTTTTCATTATGATCACCATTGCCACATGCCACTTATGATTTATGCCTGCTACTAATATAATTTGGAAAGTACCATTTATGCCTTGTGCATACAGAGATACTCAGTTTTGGATCAGTCATCATTTTTTTGTATTTTACCAGTTTGACCATGTATGACCAAGTTTGACTTGGTCAACCCTCGACTTGGTCACCCAACGGGGCTCGGGAGCAGGTGTGACTGAACACTCATTTCATGTATACTGATGCCTATGGATATCCATCCGACCATCCCATGCTTCATTCAATGGATTATGGCCCTGATACAAATTTATTATTATTAAAACAGGCTATATATTTTAATTATTGGGCATGGATTTCCTTCCAGATCACACCAAAGGTGGATATATGGCGTATGAGTAGTCATTCCCTATGGATTTCATGCCTCTGATTTCATTTATGCATTCAGGTCAGAGTTCTGAGCAAAGGAAGAACAAATTATGGTCAAATTTGTTCATTTACAGGAATTATCAACATTTTAATTAAAATAATTAAGTAACCATGGTTTAGTATGATTATCAAAGGGTGAAATTTGGCATCAAAGTGACATTGACTGATTTTGTTATGTTATGAGGACATTTCAGACATCATTTCATGAGTGATTATCATCATTTGGGCACCACATTATACCTTTGGTCTCTCTTGGCCAAATCACACCATGGGAGAGAGGGTGCACTTGGTGGGGCAGCCACTTCATTGTTTTCACTTGGTTATGTTAGGGGCAGTTATATTGTGTCCCTAGGGGTGCAACATAGCCCCTAGGTGATCCACATCCATGTATTATCATTTTATATCACTTCATGTTGTACTTGGGCGCATTAGGGGAAAATCCCCCCCCCCCATTGAGATGTATTTTGTAATGTATTTGCTGAGTTAATCTCAGCCATTTATCACCATTGTAAACTTATAATCTCAGCCATTGATTTAGAGATGGCTAGGGACTTTTCTCTCCCATTTCTATATAAGGGAGATGGTTGTCATTTGTATGGACTTTTGGCTCTTGGATTGAACAATACAGAGATTTTTCCGGCAAAACTTGTGTTCTTTGATGGTGAATGTTTGAGATAGTAATTGCATGTTATTCTTCCTCTACACTAGAGGATTTTTGTGGCTGTCCATAGCATCTTTGTGGTGAATCTAACTTGCAGACAAGGGGCAATGATTTTGGAGGGGGGGCACTAGTGGAAATTCTCCTCTCTCTCCTTCAAATTGTTGAGCAACAAGGGAGTAAATTTGTGTGTCTTGTATCAATGATTTTCTCTCTGAATTTCTTGTTTGTAGTTGCATATTTCTCTTGAAAATCAAACTGATATTTTTATTGTTTGCTTGGCAGGATGAGGGCGCATTGGCTCAGTTGGGTGCATTGGTTTAAACTTGGGACTCCACAATACTCTTCCTAGTTGATCTTTGCGGGAGCAAATTGTCACTACTTCGACATCTCTTCAGGAAACAAGTAAGTACCCAACCATATCCCTTGATCTCATTTCCATTCCTCTGGTCAGCTAATTTTCGGCAAGTCATTTACTAGGATAAGAAAAATCCGGCATTTGGGTATTTTCAGCCGTAATCTAAAACCCTTAAAACGTAAATTGTTTATCACTTTGAATCCATTTTACCCTTAGACTTGGCATTGATCTGTTTACAAGTGCGCCCCTCTCGCTGGCAACTGTTGGTTTGTGTTGTTGGCTTGTGCCCTTTGCTTGTGATATTTTGTTGTTGTTTCATCCATCATCCAAGCAGATTTATTAAGTGTTAATAAGCTTCAATCAGTGGCTGATTATTATCTTGGGATTTTCCTAATTAATGCTGTCAAATTCCCCCAAGGTAGTAACCTAGTCTCATTTCACCTAGCATTTATTTCCCCTAGATCATTCACTGATTTCCATGGCTATTTCAGGAGCAATTATTAAATTAATATTGGCATATCTACTTGATCTTAATCATCACTTTAACCCCACCTCATTAGCAGCTTTCCGGACCTAGGACTTACTATCCAAAACATCCTTGTTTTATGCTTGTTTATTTATCTAGCTGTCCTGTTTAGTCAGTCTTTCCCCTAGTGGTTGACTAAGGTCTCCCCCTTAGTTAGCCATCTAGCTCAAATTGGCTTAAAGTGATGAGCATTTTAATCAGTGTGACTTCCAATCCTCATTTGGAGATCAGGACCCTCTTAGGTCACAACTTTGGCTGCCTATCCCCTCTACCATTCTGGATCGGATACTCATTTGAGGCAGCTACAAGAATCATGATAAGAGGCCCAAAAAATGGCACATCAAAACATTGCCAATTAGGGTGACTTACACAATGAAGTATTACAAGCAACAACTCTTGAAGATAATAGGACCAAGCTAATACAATCACACATAAGACATCAAAGGGATATAGAGGAAATACTTCACACATAACTATTAACACCCTTCCAATGAGGTAGATGTACCCTTTCATATGGCCCCAAAAAGACAAGTTCTAGCAATTCCACCTATCATTAACAACATTTAGAAGTAGAAATACAATCCTCACATTTATATAATAAACACTTACACTTCAATATATACCAAGAAAGAATATATCCATCAAGCTCCAAGGAGAAAAAACTCCAAAAATCCAATCATGAGAAATGAAAGAGAGAGCAAAAGCCTTATATAGCTTTTAGTTCATCTTCCTCCTGCAATAAAATATCAATAAATTCTAGTGTTCCACGGGGATGCATCCCACAGAGTCGAGGGCACGCCCCCTACATTTCCCACAACTCTAGGATGGGGGCGCCTGGCAAAACGTATCACCATGTCTTCCTTTTTGCAAAACTCAACGAAATGCATGGCGAGACATTTGCAGAAGCGCTGGTAATATTAAATTCTTAAAGTAAAAGTGGCATTCTCCTTATCTTTCATTTTCTATCAATTAACTTAAATTTTTAACATTACCATTAATTGTTTCGAGATGTTTGTGAGTGGTTCCAACCTCATTGGACTTCATATGCAAAAACTAGAATTTAAGATCCCATTCAGAATTCAACATGCGTAAAAGTATTCAAAATTTCAGGATTGCATTTCCACTAGATTCTATTATGTAGGAGGGTATGGGATTTGGCATTTACTAGGAATTAGAAAAATTCCTAGTAAATTAGAAAAATTACCATCTAGCTCAAATTGGCTTAAAGTGATGAGCATTTTGATTAGTGTGACTTCCGATCCTCATTTGGAGATCAGGACCCTCTTCGGTCACAACTTTGGTTGCCTATCCCCTCTACCGTTCTGGATAGGATACTCATTTGGGGCAGCTACAAGAATCGTGATAAGAGGCCCAAAAAAATGGCACATCAAAACATTGCCAATTAGGGTGACTTACACAATGAAGTATTACAAGCAACAACTCTTGAAGATAATAGGACCATGCTAATACAATCACACATAAGACATCAAAGGGAAATAGAGGAAATACTTCACACATAACTATTAACACCCTTCCGATGAGGTAGATGTACCCTTTCATATGGCCCCAAAAAGACAAGTTCTAGCAATTCCACCTATCATTAACAACATTTAGAAGTAGAAACACAATCCTCACATTTATATAAGAAACACTTACACTTCAATATATACCAAGAAAGAATATATCCATCAAGCTCCAAGGAGAGAAAACTCCAAAAATCCAATCATGAGAAATGAAGGAGAGAGCAAAAGCCTTATATAGCTTTTAGTTCATCTTCCTCCTACAATAAAATATCAATAAATTCTAGTGTTCCACGGGGATGCATCCCACAAAGTCGAGGGCACGCCCCCTACATTTGCCACAACCCTGGGATGGGGGCGCCTGGCAAAACATATCACCATGTCCTCCTTTTTGCAAAACTCAACGAAACGCATGGCAAGACATTTCGCAGAAGCGCTAGTAATATTCAATTCTTAAAGTAAAAGTGGCATTCTCCTTATCTTTCATTTTCTATCATTTTACTTAAATTTTTAACATTACCATTAATTGTTTCGGGATGTTTGTGAGTGGTTCCAACCTCATTGGACTTCATATGCAAAAACTAGAATTTAAGATCCCATTCAGAATTCAACATGCGTAAAAGTATTCAAAATTTCAAGATTGCATTTCCACTGGATTCTATTATGTATGAGGGTATGGGATTGGCATTTAATCGAGCACATCAACCCCTCTCTGTACCTTGATGTTGGTGATGTTGACTGTTGAATTACTCTATCACGACCTTAATAAAAATGTACCCTTCACTCAAGCAAAATTATTTATAAAGCATGGGAAGCTTTTTGAACTTTCTACCTTATTTTAGTGCTTGGATTAGGAGGTTTCATCAAAATTGTAAGGTGTAGACTAATGTCCTTGGAGGATCTACTTCGAGATTCGAGGTATAGGCAAAGGCTAGAGCCTAGAGTAGGGGGGCACAAGGTGCTATTGATGAATAGGTTCCCAATATGTGAAATTCAAATACTGAAATATGATGAATCATATCGACAATCGTGTTTACATTACAGAATGATGAATTTAGTATTTATTATTTATATGGTGATGGGACGAGGCATTGTTATGTTAATATGTTGGGGTTTATATATTTTAAATAATTTTGGAGATGGGAACCCCTATGTTAGGGACCCCAAAGTCCCCCCATCCCCCCTGAATTTTCCTAAAATTTGGTGGTGGTCTCCATACGTCCCCCATGTGCGTTTCCCCACTCCCGCGATCCCACATCCCGAAAACTAGGTGGAACATTGATAAAATCCTATATCATGCATCATTTCACTTGAAAATCTGGTTGTTGTTGGACCTGTTGTTGTTGTTTAGTAACAAACGTTTCCAACAAGAGGATGTTGCTCTTGCATTTGTTCTCCAAAAAGTTGGGCAAGACTAGAAGTTTTACAGGGATCCATAGAGAAAAAGAATTGATTGACTATATAGTTTTGGGATTGGAAATAGGGATCTACATGTTACTTTGCACAAAATGAGGAGTTTAGGAAAAAATTGCAAGTGTGAACCATTCCACATATCTAGACTAGCAAATTCACAGCTTTAAACTAGCAGCATGCACAGAAAACTAGCATATTCAACAGTGGCAACAAAGACTCATAACTAAAAAATAATTAAATAATTGTTGAAAAACAAAAATGATAAGGACAACCCAATAAAAAACTTGTTACTTGTTTATCACAAAAGCCATTTGAAGAAAATTCAAAAGAGAATCCCAAGTATGGAGAAGATCCATAATGACGTTGAGGTTGTGGAGCCTTAGAAAAGCTCTAATTTTAAGGACTTTCTACCAATTGGCATGAGTACAATATTAGGATTGGATGAAAGATTCACACACAAGTGAACAAGCAAAGAGATAAGTACACAAATATAACATAGCATTTTCAGAACTCAACATACATTGTACACTTCTTATATATATATATATATATATATATATATATATATATATATATATATCAGTGAAGCACCACTCGTCGAGGACTCACAAGTACTCGCGAGTCTCCCCGAGTGACCTCCCACACCGCGTAACCGACAGAGACTCGGCCAAGGACTAGCCCACTCACCCACTCGCCAGAACTGGCTAACACTCGGCAAACTAGGAAGAGAACTCGTGGAACCCGACAGCAGGCTCGCACGAGGGAAAAAGGGTGGACGGATGCCAAATTTATTGTCGTGGGTGTAGTTTGGGCCGGGTTGTCGTTGCGGTGCAGTTCGCCCCGAGTTGATGCTTCTCGTTGCAATTAGGGCAAAGTTGGCATTGCGGTGCAGTTCGGGTTGGAGCTTCTAGTTGCGGTGTAGTTGGACTTCGGGTCGGCTCTCTTCCGGGTAAGTGCACTGTCCATTGTTCTTTTTTTTTTATTTTTATTTTGTTGTATGTTACATAATATAAAATTTAAATTATATATATTATATATATTTTTTATTTTTGGTTTGTTATATATTTTTTATTATATAGCTTTTTTATTTATTTATATTTGTTGTTATATAGTTTCTTAATTTTTTTTTTGATATATATTATATATATAATATATATGTAGTCTTTTTTATTTATATTTTTTATTATATAGTTTTTGTTAGATAGTTTTTTTATTTATATTTTTTGTTATATATTTTATATATAATATATATGTAGTTTTTTTGTTTATGTTTTTTATTATATAGTATTTGTTAGATAGTTTTTTTTATTTAGATTTTTTTGTTATATATTTTTCTATTATATATTTTTTATTTTGATTTTAATTAATTTTTGTTATTTTTTATTTTAAATTAGTATTGCATAAATTGTAGTTTTATGGTTTATATAGATTGGAAATGCTTTTAACCTTTTTTTGCGCCCAAAATGTACAATATTTTTATTTTTTTCCTGTTGCCGAGACTTTCTCGAGTTTTTCCCGAGTCCACGAGTCATATGCCAACCGAGTCTTTACCGAATCCGAGTCATGCAACATTGATATATATATAGACTACAAAACTGGGGTGGAGATTGGCCAAAGTTGACCAAGCCTACAATATAACACAAAGTGGGCAAGTGATCAATTTCGACCAAGTCACCAAAAAGGCTAAAAAGCCAAAGTGCAAGTATAATTCACTTTTAGACATGTTCACTAGACCAAGCCTCATTAAATCCATACGAATACCACAACACTTCTAGATATCCAAATATGGATATGTATATTCCACACATTTCCTCTTGTCATTTGTATAAGAAAATGCAAGTTGTTCTGTCCTATTGGCCAGTGGATCAGTGCACATTTTGTATAAAATCATATTCTATTCTCTATAAACCAAAAAAAGAACCTATTGACATTGTATTTCAGTTCTCTAAAGAGGCAAAATTGCTGAGTTTTACCTTCAAATGGATGGTTCTCATGTTTATGTCCTAAGTTATAATAGTAGGAAGCCATTTCTTACCACAGTGAGATCTTTTGACAGATCCCTACATTTAATTGATGACCCGAATGGACATACACAATAATCCTCATATATCTCACTTAAGTTGGGAATTGAGCTTATTGAGAGATTTTCCTATTCAACTGGATTTACAGCTTGTGCCATCGAATGCCCAAACAGCACCACTATGCATAATTATGCCTCTGCTCAATGGCACTCAACTTGTGCTTGAATGAGCTGTAGCAGGCTCTAACCTGATAAAAGAGAAAACTAACCCATGAATGGAGGTGAACGGCTTCTAGCTAAACTACGACACTCTCCATGTGTAAATAAGCATTTTGAGTAATGTGCTAACTTCAAGTGAGACCTTGGAGGGTGGCCAAATAGCACCACTATGCATAATTATGCCTCTGCTCAGTGGCACTCAACTTGTGGTTGAATGAGCTGTAGCAGGCTCTAACCTGATAAAAGAGAAAACTAACCCATGAATCGAGGTGAACATCTTCTATCTAAACTATGACACTCTCCATGTGTAAATAAGCATTTTGACTTTGAGTAATGTGCTAACTTCAAGTGAGACCTTGGACTTGGAGGGTGGCATCTAACTATTATGTATGATTGACAGATCTAACAAATGGTTTTGTTCAAAAAAAGAAATAGAGGAATTCTGATAGTTGGTAGACAAATCAGTGGATCTTACAGCCATCGACAGTGGTAAACAGTTTTTGCACACCAACATCACTTATTATTTGTCTAGTTCTAACCTCTATCATCCATCTAGTTAAAATTTGTGAAGTGTATAGAGCTGACTAACAACTTGAAATAGAATAGACAAGGCCCTTATGGAGATATAAAATACCTTAACGACAGATTCCTGACACACTGAATGGATACAAAAACAATTCCTGAATTTTAGACTGAATAAAATCACCCCTACAATACGTAAATTTCTGAAGCATAGCACTCTAAACTTTCTCTATTCAAGCCTATGATCTGCAGCAGACCCAGAAACAATACTCCATATAGAGTTTTATAGCAGTATCATGCCCACAGTCTACCTCTGTCTTCCGCAAGCAATTACAGAACCTCAAACATACAATGGGAAAGCAAAACGAATTTACCTTACTCCGATGTTTCCAAAAAACTAAATATCTTGTCCATGTGTAACCATATCACCATAATAGGAAAGCTTACTGTTTTTTAAACATCAAAAAACCAGAACATCACTAAGCTAATGACAAAACTAATCAAGTCAGTACAAAATTTACCATTATAAATATACTAGAGATAAACCTACCAGATTCAGTATAAAGCAGTGTTTTAAACTCGTCAACTCGGAACTGGAACCAGCCGAGTTGACAGGTTTAACCCTCATCAATTTCGAACCAGTACAAAACTCAGCCTGGGAGGCCAGTTTGGTGCCGAACCGGTCGAGTTAGACCTTGACTCGGCCGGTTCGGCACAAACCGGTCGGTTCCACATTAACTTGCAGAGTTAATCTAATAATGCCCAGGGTGCATGCATGGTGGCTAGACACGGATGTTTTTAAAAAAAATTGACCAAGTTTATACTAGTGACATTAAAGTCAATAATATTGAATGGTAATGTTAAATTCTTAAGTAAAAATGAAAGTGACATTTTTGCTTAAATTTTTAACATTACGATTAATTGTTTCAGGATGTTGAGAGTGGTTCCAACATCATCAGACCTCATATGCAAAAAGTAGAATTTTAGATCCCATTCAGAATTCAACAGACAATAGTTTTCAGGATTTCAGGATTGCAACGTTTCCACTGGATTCTATGTACCGTGACCTTGGTGGTGCCGATGCCTAATTGTTGAAGTTGATTGAAATCCTCTATCATGACCATAATAAAAATGTACCCTTCAGTCAAGCAAAATTACTTATTAAGCAGGGGAAGCTTTTTCTACCTTATTTTGATGCTTGGATTAGGAAGTTTCATCAAAATTGTAGGGTGATGACTAATGTAGGATCAACTTTGAGATTCAAGGTAGAGTCAAGGGCTAGAGCCTATAGGAGGGGGGAACAGGGTGCTATTGATGAATAAGATTCCAATATAGGCAATGATTTTGATGATTATGTATTTTCAATTTTGATTCAGATATGTATCGCATTTGGTGTCATTTTGAAATATTTAACCTTACATGAGTAAACTTTCCATGATTTGTCTCCAATGGTTTGGAATCATAGCTTGGAATGTTAAATATATTTTTTTCATTAAAATTGTAAAATTTTATCTATTTGTGAATGGTCCAAGTCATTGAAATCAAACCACTCCAGTTCATTGCCGGTTCCAGTTCCGGTCCAAGTTGACCCTCGACCGGTTCAACTCCCGGTTTCGAGTTTTAAAACATTGGTATAAAGTTTCTCTGGCCCAACCTTGCCTTGTTCTTTTTTAGTAGAAATTTCAATAATATCAAAAGAAAATTGATTAGCGTTCACCTCTGAACTGTCTAGATAGCTGTTCCACAACCACAATGGAATAATTCAAAAAGCACTAACATATTAGGCAAGACTTCGTTTCAATAACATCACAACAGCACACATAGCTATAAAAGTATGATTGCTCCTCAGTGCCTCTATAAACATCTACAGCAAACAAAGCAGTGCACCATACCTTGACCAACTTAAGAAAATTAAGTGAAGCAAGATGAAAACACACCTCTGGATCAAGGTGGTACTTAAGTGCAAGATCATCCAATGTAGGTATAAGCTGAGCATATGCTGTAACAGGCGTAACAGCACTAATCAAGAATTCCACATACTGAAGCAATGTGCCATGGCACCTGTCAAACTGCTCACTGACCATCTTTATGTGTGGTGCATCAGCTTTGATGACAACACTGAAAAGAGAATTGGTATTAATATAGTTTCAATTTGGTGGAAAATATAAATGAAATGAATACCATTTTTTGTTTGGCTGATGGGGAGAATAGAGTACAGGGTGTAAATTACATTGACCGATGCTGAGCTATAATACACAACAAAGGCACAGCCAGTTTTGGCTCATCTTTTGGAAGTAAAGCATCTCTTAGTCTGCTCGTGGACTTGATTAGGGCCTGCATAAAAAAAATATAGAGATATAAGATGTCAAAATTAGATGTGCTGATAGAAGCAATAAAATGATGCAAACTGTGACTTTATCAACAAGCAATTCAATATCTCAAACAAGATTCACAAACAAAAACAGATTGATGTCCCTTAAAGAAAACACCATGCACAATTTGAGGCATCAAATATCTTCAAGAACAGTTCCAAAGATCACTACTTGAAAAAGTAGAAGACTAATGCCAATATATTGATTATTGAACTGATGCACACAACTGGTGAACACAGAAAACTGAAGAATAAATGGTCAGATTACATTAATCAAGCTTTATTTATGTAGGCGATCTGACAAGATTTAATAGATGACTTGTATGGGAAGGCAGATGCCAGAGAGTTTAATCATTTTGATCTTTTCTTTCTCTCCACTCATTCTCTCTATCAAATGGAATGTTGTAAAGGACATTTGCTGACGATGGCTGATAAAATCCCTTAATAAAATGAAGCTTATTTCCTTTGATTGAAAGCAATACTATTTCAAAAGGGATCGAAGAATTCTATATAATAGAATATTGTAAGAAATTCAACCTATATTCCCATTCACCTTATAGATATTTAACCAAATTTGACCTCAAGAATTTAAACCAGCTAATGTCTACAGATCCAAGACTAATGCAATGGAAACACTATGCCACAAAATTCTTAATGTCTAGTCTTGATTTGGACAGCAAGAGATGTAGTACTGTTTTGGCAAGGAAAACATTCTTGCAATTTCACTGACCATGCTTGAGATATCGTCATATGCTGATTCAAAACTGAGCCAACAGAGACAAATGAGAGTTCTTGCTCCCAATTGGCCGTGAAGGCATGAATGATAAACATATTAAAAACAGAGCACAACGGAGAAATACATAGAAACAGATACTGTCACAACTCATGACTAAAGGTAGAAGAAAAACCATGAAAGAAATAAATTCTCTACCATATCTAGAATTTACCTTCCTCTCTTTAGCAATCCCACAATATAGAATATGCAAAGGAAGGTCAATTGGAGGAACATAAGTAAAAGCAATTGATTCAGGACCTTGCCAGTAAAAGAAATTCTTCAAAACATGGTTCGCAAGATGAATCCCAGCAGATGTTGCCCTGAGTAGCCACATGGTTTCCCTGCACCTTAGTTTACTTATGCCTTGTCTACTTGTCTTCCAAGAATCTATAACTATGACACTTATGCCTCATCTACTTGTCTTCCAAGAATCTATAACTATGACACTTACAGCATGTTTGGCACACATGCTTATGATGCCAGTATTATAATAATTGTATCTACCATTGATATATTTTGCAACCAAAGAATTGAAGCAAAATTTTCAATGAAAGTAAAGGTGAAACAAGGACTAAATAGTGAAGAAAAGTATTTGCATTCACCAATTATTAGTATAGTTGATAAAATCGCCAAAAAATTGGTGACATCACGATTTTCTACCCTGAAACGAAAAATCGGCACTAGAAAAAATCCAGTGTTCCACCAAGTTTCCGGGACGCGGGAGCACGGCAGCGGGGAAACGCACATTGGCGACGTTTAGAGACAGCACCAAAATTTGGGGAAATTTTGGGGGCGGGGGAGCATCGGGGCCCCTAACATAGGGGGCCATGTCTCTAAAATTATTAAAAAATTAAAAAGTATGAATCCCAACATACTAACATATCAATTCTTCATCCCATCACCATTTACATACTGAATCGAAATTCATTAGTGTGCAATGTAAACATGATATTCAATTCATAATGGCTATTTTAATTTTTTAATACATGCATGTCTTCCATTATAAGTTATAACTTTGAAATTTGAATCATAGACATAAACAATAGATAAATTTAAAATCATAAATCATAAATTTGAATTATAGACATGTCAAATAAACACCTACAAATAAAGAGTGACGAGTCAAAGACTCAATCTGAGTTCATCAATGACAGTAAATAAAATTATAAAACTAAAAGTAGCAAAAAGAAATCATCAAAAGAGCATCAAGGAGATAGTTCCATGGACTGGTCCTGCTGATGCATCTGTTGCATAAAGACACCATCTATGGGAGTGTCACCATCTAAGTTAGAGTCACTCTCAGTATCAATCTCGAGACTAATTTACTTTTTAGGTTTTTTTTGTTTTTCATAAAAGAATTTAAAAATTCAGGAGGGAGGAGCACCTGGGCGTCCCCCATTTTCGGGAGGGGGCGTCTACGAGCCCCCCTCTACGGGAAACTCCTCCTAGTGCATTTCCCCAAGTTTCGCAAGAAAGGGAGCACTGGGAAACGTTTCCCATGGAGCCTCCCAGCTCCCGGGTGTGGGAAGCGCAGGGGGCGAGCTCTCGACCCTGGGAGGCACGTCCCCATGGAACATTGAAAAAATCTGCAAAAATCAGCAAATACAAGAAGATATCGACATGCAAATTTTGACCCTATTAAAGTACTGATTTTTTTTTAACTTATTTGTCTTTGAAGCTGTGGGGGAATGAGAGAGGGTGTCTACCATCATCAACAACCCCACAAACCAATGTTCTCATCATAATCGAAGCTTTTTAACTTATGGACATAGCTTCAATTATTGTCCCCGGTACGAGAATAGGTACTAGATACCCGAGAGGTATCTAGTACCTTTCCCAAGTACCCAGTGCTTTCCACTGTCCAATCAGGTACTGGTACTCCAAAAAAGGCAAAGTACCTTGATTTTGGGTACTCCAGGAGTACTTCCGGCCCAGAAATCTCATCCTGCAGACTTCAAAATCCAAATTTTTTAAAGTTTTGAACTGAAGAGGGGGTAGGATATGGTGGGACCCTCTCCCAAAGATGTCCAAGTCTGCAGCCATTTGCTCCAATGACTTCCCCAACACGAATAAACGCATTATCTCAGTCTGTTGCTACACAATTTTTTAACAGTAATAGACATACTTATGCAGCTACACTTAAAAATAATAAACCTCTAATTTCAGATTAGTGCAACAAGTTCCTTACACAAGCCAAAATATTATTTAAGGCATATCAAGACATGTATCATGATTCATGTCTCACAGTTCTTACATTATATATTCAAATCAGATGTATATAGTGATGTTGCAGATGCTATTTACCTAGCATAGATGGCTTGAGGAAGCCAAATCAGCTATGGTGTTTAGTATTTTAGTATTTTACTAATTTGTATTTCATATTCAGAAAAGTGGCAAATGCCATTTGTCAAATTTTGGATGTAGTATGACAATGGACATATATCATGATGATGATTCATATCAATATCAATATGCAATTTGAATTTCAAGCAATATGCAAAGCCAACGTGTGTTGCAGTTTACTGTTTACTTGTTGAACAATGACCAATGAACACTGAACAATGAAAACTTAATAATAAATATTAATATATAATATAATTTATGAACTTGAAATTTTAATATATATATATATATATATATATATATATATATGTGTGTGTGTGTGTGTGTGTGTGTGTGTGTGTGTGTGTCTACAGTACCCCAACGTACCCAAGTACCATGTTTCAAAAAGTGACTTACCCGTTCATGTACCCCTACCCTAGCAACTTAGATTATTGTCTTGCGCACTTTAACTGAACACCACCTTCACCTCTTAAAACACTACTTTTCAATAGGAAGACACCAAAACATTAGCATCTATGCATACATTCATCCTCGTGGATCTAGGGTTTAGATTGCAACTGCTTTATGTTTGTATTCATGGCATGACTCAAGTACCATGTTTCAAAAAGTGGCTTACCCGTTCTTGTACCCGTACCCTAGCAACTTAGATTATTGTCTTGCGCACTTTAAGTGAACACCACCTTCACCTTTTAAAACACTACTTTTCAATAGGAAGACACCAAAACATTAGCATCTATGCATACATTCATCCTTGTGGATCTAGGGTTTAGATTGCAACTGCTTTATGTTTGTATTCATGGCATGGCTCAAATACTTCCAAAGGAAGCGTTAAGAAGCACAAAGGGCTTGTGAATAGCTAAAAGGACAACAATTTTCATTTATTAGACCGCTGACTATACAACTGCCTAGACTCCTCTACTCTCAATCATCCTATACAAATACCAAGTGGTACACCATGGTTTTGACTCATCATTATGAGATACATTTATATATTTAATGTCATTTTGCATTGGTTGTCTACTTAAAATGAGTCCTTGACTAGACAGCTATCAAGGCTTAGGATTTAGTATTGACTTTGATGTATCAATTTTTAACTATATTTATGTGCCAATGTGTTTATTTGTGGTGGTTGTTCATTTCTATGTTTAAAAAATTGAAAAAAAAATGAATTTATTTTGTATTTTTTAATGCTCGTCATGGTTTGCAGATTTTTTCTGATATTTTTGCCGATGTTGCTGAGAAGTTGTATTCAAGGCCCTTGCTAATTTATTCAGATGCCGATATAATCAATGTTCCCCCAAGTTTTGGGGACGGGGCGACGCGGAAGCAGGGAAACGCACATTTGGGACACATGGAGACCACCCCCAAATTTTAGGGAAATTCGGGGGGAACGGGGTGATGTTCCTACAATTATAAAAATAAAATAAAATACCAAAAATAATATTCCATTTGATGTATATTCATGATTGTGCAATGTAAATACTAAATATATTGATTTATTTTCTAAGTAGTACTAAGTAGGGATTATAAAAAGTGAAATTAATGGAAAAAAATAAAAAAAATATTATTAGCGGCATGGGTGGGGGGTAACGTTTCGTCAGGAGTCCCTGGGACGCCAAGACGAAGGAAACACGTCCCCGACCCTGCGAGACGCATCCCCGTGGAATACTGGATATTATATTGTTATCAACTATGATTATTATTCAATTCCAATTGATATGAATCACTGAATCGATATCATTCTTTGTACTAATATAGTCCAGTTACCAGTATTCTAATTCACGTTCATTTCAAGCAAAAAACAGACATGTGGCTATCCATCATGGTTAGTTAATATGCCACATGTTTTGTTTTCTTTTACTAGAAAAACAAATGAAACTATCATTATTTAGTAATCTCGTGTCCACCCACTACCCTATTGGAGAGATCTTCATGAGATATTCAAAGAATTTTGATCTTCTCGCAACATTGGCATAAAATTGTCAGTACTTTACGAATCCATAAGTATGGTGAGGTTACTAATTCTAATTAGTCCTCTTAATTTCAAGGTTCTTGGTTGTAACTTCCCTATCATTGCTAGCCCAATAGGTTAGCTCGAGTGGCTGAGTGTTGTCAATTGCAAGTAGGAGGTCACAAGGTCAAGTCCCCTGGCTAGCTGCCTTTGTGAACATTGTGGACCTCACTAGATGTCCCTTACAGTGTAGGTTGCCAAAACTGCAATCGAATGGTTAACCCTAGGTACCATCCTCGAAATGAGGGAAAGTACTCAAAGGGTTTTCAACTATTCATTCCACCACGAAAAAAAATGCCCATCATTGTTGGCAGAGTTATTTCAAGCATTATTCTTTTCTCACGCCCATCCATCTTCAATGTTCTCTTTTGAGAAGCTTGTTATAGTTGCTAAAGATATTTTAAGATTGGTGTCTTCTTATTTACTATTGTGAGTATCTCATCCAAATCTGAGTCTCTACTAGAAACTTCTACGTATCTACCATATTTGATTCTGCAATAATCACAAACGGTTCACTAAGTATGCATTATGCAATATTATAGCACGTGAGTTCATATCGGGGGATTAAGTACTCTAAAATTTGGAATCAATGTATTCCCTACTATATAAAGGTTTACAGGTATTTTTAATATATTAAAAATATAAAGATAATTGGGGGTTTATAATTATGTATATAGGAGGTTGAATAGGGTATTGGGGGGTTTGAAAAGGTATTCTAGGTCTAAATTTGGAGTGAGTCTGACTGTGAGTGAAGCAAGGTTGCCAGAGCGTGGGAGTGGGAGCGGGACTTGGAACAGGAGCTCGAGAGCGCCATTTTCCAAAAAGTTAGGGAGTGAAGCGTCTCGAGAGCATTTAAACTTTATATATATAATACATTTATATTTAAAGAAAAATATGTAGAATGCCAAATTAGTTGTAGAATATGTGAAAGATGAATATTTATGCTACTTCTAGATGAATATTCATAATTTCAACATACTACCATAGTACATTAATGATTAATCTAGACCAAAAAAACTTATCTATTCAATATTTCTACAAAAAATGGACATTGTGATTGGGCTTACCTCTTTAGCTCTCCAAGTGAAGTAGATGGCAGCATTTGTTCTCTCCTCCAAGCTCCCACAAATCACCTTCAAGCTCTAGCCTCTCCACTCCAAGCTCAAGCACACAAACATGAATGGAATGAGAGAAATGGTGAGAGAGAGGAGATTTTATCTCTCCCTCACTTTTGTCTAAACCCTAAAAAGCCAAAGGGGGCCCACCCAACAACAAAGGGGGCCCACCCAACAACATAAAAGAAAACAAAAATAAAAAAGGACAAAAAATAGCCTCATTTCCGTGGGAGCGTCCAAGTCTACGTGGGAGCACACAGGGAGTGCTGGAGGAGCGTGACTGGAGCGTGGTGGGAGCGAGCTCCCAAAATTTTGGAGTGTGGTCTGGAGCATTCCAAATCCCTTAGGAGCGCACTCTGCAATTTTGGGAGCATGCTCCAAGAGACGATCCACCAAACTTCCTTCTAGAGCGCGATTCGGGAGTGGGAGCGAGGCGTTTAGGGAAGCTCTCGGTAACCCTGGTGTGAAGTCAAATTAGTGTTTGAATCGGTATGATTTCGGTGAAGCTAGTGTGAATCCTATTATCTTTGGAGTTAGAGTGGTGTTTCAATATGTATGATTTGTCCATGAATACAGTGTGAAGAGAATTGGAATGACTATGTATAAAGTTGACTTATATCTAGGGGGTTGTTCCCCATCTTGAAATATTTTCTCTTACTAAGACTTCATGTTTCACCCTACAAGTTTTTGAGGGTTTATAAGAGTTGTGCCACGTCACCACAATCAAGGTAAAAATAAAAAGGGGTATTAAAAATGCCATGGGAAAAATGGATACCTAGGATATCTGGTGAAATTAGGGGTTTTTTAAATTGTAAGGGTTTATTGGGAGGGAGACTGAAAAAAAGGATTTTTGGAAGCATTCCTTAATATCTAATATAATTAGGGGTATTATTTAATATCCTACGAATGCAAGCGTTGTGTGATAGGTTCATAGAGTGAAACCCCACAAGGAAATAATCACTTTTTTGCTTTGCATTTGTGATCCAGAGTTCATTTTTCTCCAGTCATAGCACTTATTTATCCCTCTCAACTCCTTTTCAAGCATTGTGTTATGAAGAAGTAGAGGCATGTATTTGAACATTTTATCCACTTCCATAATGAAACTTCTCATTAATTCTTGATCATTTCCTCTATAAATTTGGCTTTGACTCGTGCTCCTTCCATGTATTTGATATTGGGTGCCAAGAAGAAGGGAAAGTATATAGGACAACTATTTATCCTTTTTCACTGCTTTATTCATCATAAAATTCAGCTTAGTTCAATGTTGTGGTCTTCAAACTTCAGTTAAATCCTAAGCTGCATTGAGATAGATATGAGAATGGATACAGATACGAAGGGAAAACAAATACGACAAACTTTTGAAAGAGTCATATACGATATAGCAAGCAAACAATAGATATGTATGAAGTCTCTTATTTATACTCGAGTATCTTACAATGCTTTAGATATGCAAAAACACCATCAGACACTCAAGTATAAATAAGAGGGTTCATGTGTTCAAAGATATGATGAAAAGTGTGATATGGGAATGGATACGGATACGACAGATTTTTTTAAAAGTCAAATATAATGTGAAGGAGAAACAACATATATGTATATATACATATATGTATATATACATATATATATATCTATATATATATGTATATATACATATATGTATATATACATATATATATAGATATATATATACATAGATATATCTATACATATATATACATATATATATATATCTATATATATATGTATATATACATATATGTATATATACATATATGTATATATACATATATGTATATATACATATATATATATATATATATATATATATATGTTGTTTCTCCTTCACATTATATTTGACTTTTAAAAAAATCTGTCGTATCCGTATCCATTCCCATATCACACTTTTCATCATATCTTTGAACACATGAACCCTCTTATTTATACTTGAGTGTCTGATGGTGTTTTTGCATATCTAAAGCATTGTAAGATACTCGAGTATAAATAAGAGACTTCATACATATCTATTGTTTGCTTGCTATATCGTATATGACTCTTTCAAAAGTTTGTCGTATTTGTTTTCCCTTCGTATCTGTATCCATTCTCATATCTATCTCAATGCAGCTTAGGATTTAACTGAAGTTTGAAGACCACAACATTGAACTAAGCTGAATTTTATGATGAATAAAGCAGTGAAAAAGGATAAATAGTTGTCCTATATACTTTCCCTTCTTCTTGGCACCCAATATCAAATACATGGAAGGAGCACGAGTCAAAGCCAAATTTATAGAGGAAATGATCAAGAATTAATGAGAAGTTTCATTATGGAAGTGGATAAAATGTTCAAATACATGCCTCTACTTCTTCATAACACAATGCTTGAAAAGGAGTTGAGAGGGATAAATAAGTGCTATGACTGGAGAAAAATGAACTCTGGATCACAAATGCAAAGCAAAAAAGTGATTATTTCCTTGTGGGGTTTCACTCTATGAACCTATCACACAACGCTTGCATTCGTAGGATATTAAATAATACCCCTAATTATATTAGATATTAAGGAATGCTTCCAAAAATCCTTTTTTTCAGTCTCCCTCCCAATAAACCCTTACAATTTAAAAAACCCCTAATTTCACCAGATATCCTAGGTATCCATTTTTCCCATGGCATTTTTAATACCCCTTTTTATTTTTACCTTGATTGTGGTGACGTGGCACAACTCTTATAAAACCTCAAAAACTTGTAGGGTGAAACATGAAGTCTTAGTAAGAGAAAATATTTCAAGATGGGGAACAACCCCCTAGATATAAGTCAACTTTATACATAGTCATTCCAATTCTCTTCACACTGTATTCATGGACAAATCATACATATTGAAACACCACTCTAACTCCAAAGATAATAGGATTCACACTAGCTTCACCGAAATCATACCGATTCAAACACTAATTTGACTTCACACCAGGGTTACCGAGAGCTTCCCTAAACGCCTCGCTCCCACTCCCGAATCGCGCTCTAGAAGGAAGTTTGGTGGATCGCTCAACAATATATATATATATTGTTGAAAATATTAACGAGGACAAGTGTTCAAACCTTACCCTTACTTCTTCTTAGTCAAAAGAGACTTTTTCTTAATGCAGAAGTGTAATTTTTAATGCAGAAGTGTAATGTTTTAATGCGGAAGTGTTATTTCTGCATGTAAAATAAATTAGGGATTTGGAGCCCTAAAAGTCACCAAAGTGTTATAAAAGAGAGTCAGAGGCTAAAGGTGAGACACATGAGATATTGCAAGAAGCAAAAGCAGTCGAGAAGACAAGACAGAGAGAGGGGCGCACTTCATATGGAAGAGAGGGTGAATTCATCAAAGACTGAGATTGCTTCTGAAAGAGAGAGAATTCACCAGCAGAGATAGAGAGGGTGATTCAGACGCAGTGAAAGAGGGAGCAAATCCCAAGACAATCAGAAGGAAGAGGGGGCACAAATCCAAGGCAATCAGCAGCAATGAGCAGGCACGAAATCCAAAGTTGGGATTTCATAAATAAGTCTATGTGAACTTCTACTCTCTCATTCATTTTCCCACAAGGGTTTCTCCATAATCACATTGACCAAAAATGTTCGTGTCCATTATTTATGTGTATTGTTGATTTAGAAGGGTAAAAGAGCTCATGTGTTTCCTGTTATAAACAATAGTTCATGCCGATATATATTCTCCGAGGCAACAAAATTGGGTTGGGCATTAAACATATGATTTATTGAGACTTGAAACCAGGTTGAGGTCTGAGATTTCAACACATTGAAATAAATTTAGATGGTATCAGAGCAGTTGAAAGATCAAAGCATACACACACCAGATCTATTAGATCCACTGTTGCAAATATCGTGTCGGCGAATATATCGCAGAGGGTCCAAAAAGAAATTATCAGATTTATCGACGAAAATGTCGACAAACATTGGCAATATATCGGCAAACATAACAAAAATACAAAAATATTCCTTTTTTTCAATTTTCTAAACATCTAAAGCAACAAGAACATCAAATAAACACATTGGCACATGAATATGGAAAGAAAACCGATATATAAGATGTATAAGACGTATCACGAGACATCACACATAAAAAATGAATCGTGTGCTGGATCTTGAGTCCCCCACTCATGAATCATCAAAAAAATACAATCAATGTATCTCATAGAGTCATATCCAATGAAATCAACCAAATAAAGTAAACTATGGATTCCCTCTACCCCTTTTACTGGCAAAGGTAATCACTCTAGTAATGGCTCTGCCTCTAGAGCTAGAAATCCCAGGTGCTCGTGGGGGTCGTCGTGGACTATGGCGTCCTCTAGAAGTACCTGGAAACTGATATACTCTAGAAGAACTAGAAGAATGATGAGGTACTAGGTCACCCACATCAAGTCCTCTACCACTGCTACTGCTGCTACCACTGCCCATATATCTGGCTCCCTCTAGCTGAGACTGTGGTTGTGAAACAGAAACAGGTGGCAGTGCAACTGGTGGCTCTGGTGGTGGCGCACTCTCAAATTCAAACCCCTCATCCTCCCATATCTAACTCTGGGGTCTTGTGTATCATCCTCTAACCAATCAAGGGCTGCCACCATAATAGGTTCCTCAATCTCCACTCTCCACGCAGCAGTGGTGTCAATAGCAACGAATGAAATGGCCTCCACCTCAGGTTTTCTCTCAAGCTGCTTCACCCACAACCTGATATTGTAGGAGACATACACTAGAGCATTCAGGCATTGGGTATCCACTTGTATGAGGACCGTAAATTTATTAAATTAGAATTTAGAATACATAAATTAAAATTACCCATGGGACATAAATTACAAGTTATAATGAACTTAGAATTTAATTTTGAATTCTCTAATTTGTTGCGCTTCTTGGTGTGTATTTTTTCAAATTCACTCCAGTTGCGCTCACAATCAAAAGAGTTGCATGTCTAGCTAAGGATCCGAACAACAAGCTTGTGGAGATGGGATACTCGTCTGCCACAGGTTTCCCACCAAGTATCTACAATGAATTGGAGAAAGTTAGAAACATAAGAGAAGACATTGAGAATTTGAAATTTAAAACAAAGAAAGTAAATAAATTGAATTTTCATTCTTGAAAGTTGAAACAAGGTGAAGCTAACTTAGCATTATGTTCTTCTTGTCATTGATAGCCATATCTAACCCAAATGTTCCCATGGCCCTCCTATAGACTTCCAACTCTTTGGAAATCTCTAAATGGTCAGCTGCACTTGGCACCATCCTCTGGACACACACCAAGAACCCATCCATTACCTTTGCATCGAACATGAAGCCACAGGAGTAAGAGAATGCGGGGTTGAGGAATAGCCCTGCAGCATTAATGGGGCGATGAAGTGTGTTGTTCCATCGCTGATCAATCATCGCCCATATCAATTGTTGTTTCGATTGCCCCTCATCCACCTTGTCGTAATAGTAGGCATGAATGGCCTCTTTGGCCCTATCTATGGCCTCATATAGGTAGCCCATTGTGGGCTTGTCTCCATCAACCAAGCGAAGAACCTTTACCAAAGGTTCACAGATGGCACACACCTCCTTCACCCCATCCCAAAAACTCTCCTGGTATGACACTAGTCTGAATATGGCATGTCCCTCTAGTTTAGTGCTAATCGATAAAGCACGCCACTCAGCTGAAAGGAACATAGTCTACAAGTCGCACATAGAAGTAAGGAGAGACTAAAGAGAGATGAAACAAGTGGCAAAGCGAGTGATGGCGGGATGCACCAACTCCTTGTCATGAGTAAACTGCCTCATCAAGCTAAGCTAAGCACAAAAGCATGATTGTATATAAATTTGGTGATGCTTCTTGTCGAATCAATGACATCCCTGATAAACTCAATCTTTCCCATATCCTCTAAGATCAAGTCAATACAGTGTGCAGCACAAGGGGTCCAAAACAAAGTAGGATACCTATCCATAAGCATACTGTCAGCTGCCACATAATTCGCAGCATTGTCTGTTATTATTTGGACAACATGTTGCGAACCTATCTCTTGGATGAACCCATTCAACAACTGACATAGTAATGTTGCATCTTTGATATGTGCAGATGCATCCACGGATTTTATAAACGTTATGCCCTTGAGACAATGAACAAAGAAGTTGAGAAGGGTCCTACCCTTCGTATCAGTCCAACCATCTGACATCACTGTGCATCATGTGACCTCCCATGAACCTCGAAGCTCCTCCAACCTAGAAGTGCAATCGGCCTTTTCATTATCAAGGATGGGCCCTCTCAGAGTCTCGACTCCTCATAAGTGGGGGGCTTATACCCCGACCCAACAATAGCAACATCCTCAAACATGGGCATGTAGAATGGGTTATTTGCAAAGTGGAATGGAATATCACTCCATAAAAGGCACCGACCCACAAGTTTGTTTTCTTCCTTTTTCTCATTTATCTTGTACATTGACCTTAGACCTGGTTGTCCACCAGGCACGGATCTCATAACAAAGAGAGGAGATGTAGTTGAAGGCATTGCGGGAGATGAGGATAAGGTCTCACTCCCCCCTCCCCCTGAAGTGTTGAGGGTTGAGGACAAGCTAGATGGGGCTGTAAATTTCAGTCCTTGGAAAGCAACGATTGTTTTGCTTCTACAGGAATGTAAGCTATGGGACATAGTAAACAACACACAAGTAAAACTAATGGTGGTTCCCACCTATGCAACAACAAAGGCAGCTTATGATAAAAAGAACATCAAGGCCAAGAGAATTATCGTTGATGCTATCAAGGATCATGTGATCCCACATTTTACATCTATCAGATGTGGGATGCCTTAACCAAACTTTACCAGAGTTCTACTGAAAACAGAAAGATGGTATTGAGAGAGAAACTCGAGCATAAAAATTATTCAAGCTGAAAATGTTACATCATATCTTACCAGAATAACTCAAGTGAGGGATGAGTTAGGAGCAGTTGGGGAGGATGTTGCTAATAGTGAGCTTGTTCGATCAGCCCTCTATGGTGTGACCAAGCCATGGGCATTGTTCGTTGAAGTTGTTGTGGCAAGGGAAAATCTTCCCAAATTGGATCGTCTTTGGGACAAGTTCAAACAGGAAGAAACCCGAAGAGGCTATGTGTAAGGATTTCTTCTACATGTAATGATGGGGAAGATGTGGCACTTGCAGTGAAAGGAAAGAAGAAGTCCAAGAAGGGTCCTAAGGGTGGGGCGAAGCAGCAGGGTGAGCAGAAAAAAGGATATGAGAAAGGTAAAGTGTTTTGGCTGCAACAAGACGGGGCACTATGCAGTAGTGTGTCATAACAAGAAGAAGAAGAAGAACCAGACTACAGCTTAGGGTAAAGTTGACGAGTTTGCAACAAAGTTAGACAAGGAATTTTCCCTAATTACTTGTCATTCTCTGGCTTCAACATATGTGGATGAGTATTCCACAGGAGGATAATAAGGAATTGTCCCCAATTTCTTGTCAGTCATTGAGTGCATCTACTACCAGTGTTTGGTATATAGATAGTAGATCCTCCAGCCACATGACTGGTGTTCTTGAGTACTTTAGAAATCTTACTAAGAGAGGGTTAGATCTCGAGGTTGTACTTGGAGATGACACCTCTGTCAAGGAAGTTGGACGAGGGACAATCACCTTTCAAAGGGAGTCCAGAGAGTCCAAGATGGTGAGGGATGTTTTGTATGTCCCAAGGTTGAAGAAGAACTTGTTATCAGTTTCCACCATAGAGAATAGAGGATTTGTGATACTATTCTGAGATGGGCATGTACTCATTCATCCTAAGGGATCCAAAGATACTACAATAGTGAGAATTGGAGTTCGATGTGGGAAGCTATACAAGCTCAGCTTTCAGCTTTATTCTGCCTTGGCATATAGCAACAGAGACACTTGTGATTTATGTGAGTTGTGGCACAAGAGGATGGCTCAATTGCACCATCCAACACTAAGGGTGTTTAGAGAGATTGTAACAGGGTTGCCAAAGTTTAGCACAAAGCACAGTGATGTGTGCAAGGGATGTGCACTTGGCAAGTATGTCAAGTCTGCTTTGACAAGCATTGACAGCAGAGCAGCAGGGACACTAGACTTCGTACATTCTGACCTTTGTGGTCCAATGTTGACTACATCATTGAAGGGTTACGAGTACTATGTGACCTTCATTGATGACTTCTCCAAGAAGACCTGGATTTACTTTCTAAAGAGTAAAGAATCAAGAGAAGTTCTTCAATGGTTCAAAGAGTTTAAAGCTCGTGTGGAGAACCAGATAGGAAGGAGGATCCGAGTGTTACAATCAGACAATGGGGGTGAGTATAACTCCAAGGATTTTAATGAGTTTTGTGCATAGGAGGGAGTCAAGAGACAGTTCACAACACCATATACCCCACAACATAATGGGGTAGCAGAGAGGAAGAATACGGCAATTGTTGATGCAGCGAGATCTATTCTACATGATCTGAGGTTTCCATTATTTTTCTAGGAAGAGGCTTGTAACACAACAGTATACAATCAGAACGCGAGTCCCCATAAGGTTTTGGGATGCAAGACTCCTAAAAAGGATTTCATAAGGAAGAAGCCTGAGGATGGGCATTTTAGGACTTTTGGATGCCTTACTTACTCACGTTCCTTCTGCGAAGAGGACAAAGTTAAATCCCATGACATAAAACGACAATTTTGTTGGGTATGATGAGACTTCAAAGGCCTACCGCATAGACATTCCTGCACGGAAACAGACATTTGTGAGGCGAGATGTGAGATTTGAGGAGGACAAAGCTTTTAGGAAGACTTTCCGGAAGTCACGTGAGTTAGAGAAGGGGGAGCAGCAGGCTCCTACACCTCAGGATGGTACACTGCAAAATCGGCTTCAAAGATTTCAAAGGTTATAGGTTCCACAAGTACAGGTACAAGATCACATGGTGGTGGTTCCCCAGTTCAAGTTCACAGGTTACAGGATCATGAGCTTCAGGTGCTACTTCATCAAGTGCCCAGTCTCATACAATTGATTGGGATGAGCAGGAGCAATTCCCTCCACAAAAGGTTACTTCAGGGGGTAAGCCTAAGTGGCTTCAAGATACCTTGAAGAAAGCTAAGATTGTGGGGACTCCCAATATGACTACGAGAGAGATTAAGGTGCCAAAGATATTTTGTAGTTATTTAGCTATGTGAGCAGTATTAGTGAGTATGAGCCATCTTCTTATGAGCAGGCAATAGGCAAGCAGGTTTGGAGAGATTCCATGGTGGAAGAGTATGCTTCCATCATGAAGCGTAATGTTTGGGAGGTTGTGTCGAGACCTAAGAGGAAGTCAGTGGTGACTTCCAAGTGGCTCTACAAGTACAAGGCTCGATTTGTGGTGAGGGGGTTCTCACAAGTAGAGGGAGTTGACTATGATGAGACCTTCACTCCAATTGCTCGATATACTTCGATCAAAGTAATGATCTCCATTCCAGCAGAGATGGGTTGGAAGATTCACCAGAAGGATGTGAAGAAGGCATTTCTGAATGGATTCATACAGGAGGAGGTGTACATAGAGCAGCCAAAGGGATCTGATGTGCATGGGAGAGATTCTCATGTGTGCAGACTGAGAAAAGCTCTACATGTACTGAAGCAAGCTCTTAGAGCTTGGTATGCGAGGATAGATACTTACTTGCAGCAAGTAGGTTTCTAGAAGAGCGAGGCAGATCCCAACCTCTATTTCATTGTGATTGGTGGGGATCCACTCATTTTGGTACTTTATTACAGGAGCAAAGAAACTCATAGTCAACTGCAAGAGCGATCTTGCTTCAAAGTTTGAGATGAAAGAAATAGGATTGATGCATTACTTCTTGGGTATGCAGGTTTGGCAGGAACATGGGCATATCTTTATGGGACAAGGTAGATACGCAGTTCACATTCTGAAGAGATTTCAGATGGAGGACTGTAGGCCTATGGCCACACCTATAACAACCAACTCGAAGAAGTCGGTAGCTTCTGACAGTGAGTTGGTTGATCCCACTAAGTACCGTCAATTTATTAGATTGTTGATGTGTCTGGTCAACACTAGGCCAAATCTGTTTTATGTTGTCAATACATTGGCTCAGTATATGGTGGATCCCAAGAGTGTGCACTGGGTGGAACCAAAGCACGTACTCAAGTAACTTAGAGGTACAGTGGACTATGGACTAAACTATGAGAGAGGGGATAGAGTACATTTGATTGGTTATACAGATTCTGACTGGGAAGGTAGTGCAGTGGACAGGAAAAGCACCTCAGGGTGTCGTTTTAGGTTGGGTTCAACAGTTGTGCCATGGCTTAGCAGGAAACAGAAGTCAGTGGCATTGAGTCTACAAAGGCAGAATACATAGCAAATAGTCTGGCTAGTTGTGAGGTTATTTGGCTTCGCAAGATGCTACTAAGCTTATTTGATCAGTAGTTGAGGCCAACTGTGATTTATTATGACAATAAGAGTTGCATGAAACTCACGAAGAATCCAATATTTTACAACCAATCGAAACATATGAGATTAAATACCATTTCATCCAGGATCATGCTCAGAGGGGGGCAATTGAGCTTCAGTATGTGTCTATGGATGAGCAAGTAGCGAACATTCTCACAAAGTCACTGATAAATGGCAAGTTTGTTTATTTCAAGGACAAGATGGGAGTGGTGAAGAACACTTTCCTCGTTAAGAGGGAATGTTGAAAATATTATCGAGGACAAGTGTCCAAACTTTACCCTTACTTTTTCTAAGTAAAAAAGAGATTTTTAATTAATGCAGAAGTGTAAATTTATAATGCGAAATTGTTATTTTTGCATGAAAAATAAAGTCACCAAAGTGTTATAAAAGAGAGTCAAAGGGCAAAGGTGAGACACACGAGACATTGCGAGAAGAAAAAGTAGTCGAGAAGATAAGACAAAGAGAGTGGCGTGTATCTAAGAGAGAGAGGCACACTTCATCTAGAGGAGAAGGTGAATTCATCAGAGACTAAGATTTCTTCTAAGAGAGAGTATTCGCCACCAGATATAGAGGGGGCAGATTGTAGAGAGGGTGATTTAGCAGAAGTGGAAGAGGGAGCAAATCCCAAGACAAACAGAAGGAAGAGGGGTCACAAATCCCAAGGCAGTCTTTAGCAGTGAGCAGGCACGAAATCCAAGGCTGGGATTTCAGAGATAAGTATGTGTGAATACAGTGTAATAGATCTATATATTTCTTCTAAAAGATAATAAATAACTTCTACTCTCTCACTGGTTTTCCAACAAGGGTTTTTCCAGAGTCACATTGACAAAAAATGTGTCAAATATTTATGTGTATTGATGATTTAAAAGAGTAAAAGTTCTCATGTGTTTCCTGTTATAAATAATTGTTTATGTTGATATATACAGTGTTCCACAAGGACACATATCCCAGGGTCGAGGGCTCTCCCCTTGCGTTTCCCACACTCGGGGGGCTCTTAGGCTCCATGTGAAACGTTTCCTTGCACCCCCTTTTCTCATAAACATGGGGAAATGCAGCTTTTGAAGGTTCATTTATGGGGGTCTTCTGCACGCCCCCTCTGGAAAATGGGGGGGATTCAAAAAATAAATGGTTTTTTGAACCAAATGTAAGCCTCAATCATTTTTGGAAAAATACAATGAGAATAAACCATGAGAAATAGAAATTTTTAGATTATCATTCATCAATTTAGGGTTGGGGTTATGATCTTGATT